>CAUEHQ010000667.1:0-14141 GCA_958510825.1 Brachypterus glaber | reverse complement strand
CCCCACTGTTTACCAAAAACAATCCCGAACTTTTGGTAACATACTTGAATGCCAAATTTTAAGTCTCTCTTAAGTTATCGTGCTTAAAAAAATTCCCGGACAGAATGACCGTCGACCGGCAATTTTTTGCTTCATTAAGCTTGACGTGATTTATATATTTTTTATTCTCTAACATGTTATTATTGTAAATTTAGAAAAATAAAGACACAAATTACTTAAAAAATGACAATGATCTAGGTGGTAAGTATACTTACCACCATGCTTGTAAGGGTTAAAAAAATAAACGAAATTATGAACTTACCTTCTCAAACCACATAATTTTAGCTGGACCTCTAATTTGGTACTGTTCATATTCATGTGACCTTAAAAATGGCTTCGCAATACATAACCAGGGTAACTGGTTTCTTAACTGCGGAAAAATATAATGGAGAAAAAATCCTAAAACTACAGCTATCGACCACAAGACTGGATTCAGTTCTGGTTGTAAAACCGTAAATACGGTGCTTGCGTGCAAACCAAAAACAAATATGCCAATCAGAGTACAGACGATAAGGTCATTTTTTAGCCTTGCATTAACAGTTTTTTGTAACTTTTCAGGTAAAGGATCTTCGTGCTCTTCTTTTGGCATTTGAGGTTCGTCTTCATTTAGTTTTGTAGCTTCATCTTTGGCATCTTCTTTACCAATCCTATTTTTGTATTTTGTATCTTTAGTAACCGGTCTCTGTAAACTTTTATCGTGTTCTCTGTACAGTTCAGGGGGCCAAAAATGTTTTTTTAATATATTCCAAATATGCAATGGTTCACTAGCGCTTCGGCTTAAATGGTAGGAACAAGCTACTAGTGCAGAACAAAATATAGAAAAAAGTATATGTTGAGAGCTTTTACCTTCTATCAAGGCACCATAAGCAAAACCATTTAAAATTATCACAGTTAAAGTAGATCGGAAAATACAATAAAACGAGGCAGTCAAACTTCCCATGGCGTTACCACCAAATATGTGCATATCTATTTGTTCTAACAAGTATAAAACGAATGTATTTATTTGAGGAAATAATCCTAATGAAAATAATATAGGAAAAAATAATATAAATTTTATAATAAAGTCTCTACATAATAATATAATTTGCTGACTGTTCACAAACTTTGTTAGACTATAACCCATTTTAATAGTGTTTGATTCTAAGTTAGAATGCAAGATTAGTACTAGAAAACAATTAATACAAAAATAAATAGGTCTAGAATAAGCTATTACACGGTTAAACCCGTGAGTAGGGGAAGCCGCGTCTGGTTGAACGCTTTTAAGCAGAGAATATTGGCAACTAGAAATAACAAAACAGAATAAAAATGCAAAAAAGTCCTGGTAAAAACCTAGATATAAAAGTACTGCGCCTAGAACTGAAACAAATATACCCAAAATAGCGGAAAATAAGGATTCCAATAATGTTAAATTACGATCTAAGATAGCTAGTAATTCTAGCCTATCGACTGTAATTTTCAAAAACATCCAGGGTAAAACTTTTAATTTGTGATAAGATTTTGGTTTTGGCCTAGTGTTGTTATTGGCTGTACCCGCTTGTATGAATTTGTAACGGTTTTGTATATCGTCGTCACGACCTCTGACAATAAGTCTATCGTCTACCACTGTTAAAATATCCATGTTCCAAAGTATTCTACGAAATCTATTTGAACCAGGTAGAGATCTTTGTAACCTATAAATTTCATCAATTACAGATAGAAAGTTGACGTTTGTCAGACTAAAATAGTTATTTGCTCGCCTAGTAGAGGTACGTGAATTTTTCAGTGTGAGGTCCAAGATGACTTTACACTGGTGAATGCACATAATTGTTGTAGCATTGTTGAAAATCCAGCAAAAAGTGGATCTCATAGAATAGTACCTTTAAAAAAAAATAGATGTCGACTTAGTATATCCGCGTACTTCAAAATATGACATGTTGCGTCAAAAATCTTTCAAATATTAATGTCATGTTGAAAATTTACATAAAAGATTTTTATTTTTAGTATTTTGGTAATAAAATAAGACAACGTTCAATATTTAGTACAAATAAACAGTACAAAAAAAAACGAGGTATGTAAAACTATAAAACATTGTATTTCTTCTCTTGTATTCATTATATTTTGCAGATATCTTCGTGTTGCATTCAAATTATATAAAAAGTAGATGTGATATGATAATGGTATAGAATACGATAGAACAGTGCTTTATTCCATAACAAGACTTATCATTATTTAATAAATATCGTTTGGTTTCACCATCTATATGCATCTTCGATGAACGTTGGATAAACAAAAATATTGTTTTTAAATTATTTTCAAGAATATTGGCGTATTAAAGTTGGCTAAATTAGAATTTGTTGTTAAAATTTCCCTCATATTAATAAAAAAGTGAATTTAACGCATAAAATAAAATGTTATAATTCTACCCACCTCGAGTTTAAATGTGCATTATTTGTTTGTACTGTTTATTTGTTACTAGATTTTGAGTATTTTTTCATTTACTTTGCTTTTTATTGCCGAAATATTAAAAATGAAAATTTATGTTATGTTGAACTGGGAAAAAAGGAATGCCGGGCGCCGTATAGTTCAAATGGGGGTCGTAGTTTCGTATAAGAAAATCAGTAATGTAGATCAGAGTTCATTTATTGTAGGAAGCAGTTTCGAAATACCCAGAGTTAGGTGACCGATGTTATTTATGAACATAAATAAGTTCCAAACTAAAACTAATATAAATAATTAGGATTTAATAAAAATATAAATTAAATAAGACTTACCTAATCACCAGGATAATATTTATTAATAGATAAATATTTTATCCCTAAGGATGACTGTTATAAAAATAGAACTGTATGAATCGGTTAGAATGTCAAAGATACAATACAACAGGTGAACAGGTAGTTCCAGCAAAATATATTGGTAACCTAATTTCCTTATTAATTAAATATCCCTAAATGGTCAAGGTCACCTAACTTAGGGTAATTTGACAGAATGTAAACATAACCAAAGTTAAAGAACAGTGTGAAAATATTGTTTTACCACAATGTATGAAATGTTTACACGTAAAGTCAATATTTGAAAGATTTTTGACGCAATATGTCAAATATTGATGTACGCGGTCCACATCTATTTTTTTTTAAAGGTAATATTCTCTGAGACCCGTTTTTTGCTGGAGTGATTCCACTAGTGTAAAGTCATCTTGGTGAGGTCGTATTTTGTGGACCGAAGCGGAGCTGAGGTCCATAAACACGACCGAAGACAGAAAAAAAAATTATCTACGAGTAGCGCATTATGTTTTTCTAAATACCAAGGAGTTAAAATCTGATTTTATTAATAATATTTATGACGTTTATATATGTGACAATTCAAGAAATCATTTTTTTATGGGCTCACACTATAATATTAAAAATAGTAGTCTTGGGTCTAGAACATATAGATACAAGACTACTATTTTTAATTTTATAGTGATTTCATAAAAAAATTATTTCTTGTCACACACCCATAAATGTCAAAAATATTAAATTAAAATTAGATTTTAACTCCTTAGTCGTGAAAAAAAAAACATAATGCGCCTCACACAAAAAAGTCACTTACCTCTACTAGGAACGCAACTAACTATTTTTGTCAAAATAAACTATATGAGCAGAAAGCAATTAGTCCAGTCAAATAACGAGAAATTCACATGTTAAATTGCTATAAATGTACACGCCCTGATATTTTAAAGGGTAGCAGTGGATAGTAACAGAACACTCCTGCTAGCGGAGTCAGAGCACAAGTCAAATAAATGGATCACCAAGAAACTTATAGATGAAGGTATATTTATCAGACATGTTCATAGTTTATATAAAACATCAGATGACCCTTACATAAAAGATTTTTATAATATTTTATTACAAAATCATGAGGTCAACATTATTAAGCTAAAAAAAGTCATTTCGATGGTGTATTAAACAATGCTGAAAATAAAAGTAAAGGTGCATGGCAGGTTATAAAACAAAATTGTAATCTTAAAACGAAAAGTTTTAAACAACCCACTTTAAAAAATTCTGCAAATGAAAAGCTGAACCCTACGGAAACAGCTTAATCACTTAATCAGTATTTTATTGAATCAATTAAGTCTTTGGTAAAAAACAAAACTGATAAAATTCTCCCATCACCATCTGTTCCAAAAAACATTAACTCTATGTTTCTAGATCCGGTCACACCGGAGGAAGTTTATAATATTATCGTGGCAACAACCAAAAAGAAGTCTTCTGGCCTTGATGGGATTCCTTGCTCATTGTTAAGGGAGGTGGCAGTGCAGATGGTGGAGCCTTTGACTCATTTGGTGAATAGCTCTTTCGAGTGTGGCTATTTTCCGGATGAGTTGAAGACTGCCCTGGTCGTCCCTGTACACAAAAAAGGTGACCCTAATTTGGCTCAAAACTATAGACCAGTTGCATTGCTATCTGTCTTTTCAAAAGTTCTTGAAAAGGCATACTGTCTAAGATTAACGTCATTTATGATAACGTGCGGCCTGCTTACTCCCAGGCAGTTTGGTTTTACCAAAGGTAAGTCCACTCAAGACGCAATTTTATCGCTGTATGATAGGCTTCTAAACAATTTTAACGATAGGTTGAAGACTTGTGGAATTTTTTATGATTTGTCCAGGGCCTTTGATACGATAAACCATAAATTATTATTACAAAAATTGTACGCCTATGGTATACGTGGTGCTGCGCTTGAGTGGATAGAGTCCTACCTGTCTGGTAGATATCAGGTTGTACGGGTCATGGATAAGAATGGATATGTTTTTTCAAAGAAGATACCTTGTGAAACAGGAGTCCCTCAGGGTAGTATTTTAGGACCCATACTATTTTTAATTTTTATAAACGACTTGTGTTTTGACTCCGATGCAGATACCTTAATTACTCTATTTGCCGATGATACTTCGGATATTGTCTCTGCAGAATCCATTCCTGATTTAAGTAGGAAACTAAATAGGTGTGTCCAGAAAATGGCCGATTGGTGTCGAAAAAACGGCCTTATTCTGAATTCGGAAAAGACAAGTCTTGCTTCATTCTACCCACATCGAACACAACAAGACTTTAATTTTTTGGTTAAGTCAAAAGGAAAGACCATTTGCAAGTTTCTGGGGGTTCAATTGGACTCGACTCTAACATGGAATACCCACATTGAAGGACTTTCTAAAGCCTTAGCTTCAAAAAGTTTTTGTGTGCTCCAGCTGCGAAATGCTGTAAGTACACAAACACTTCTAAGTTTTTATTATGGCTGTGTAAATTCATTATTGAATTATGGCTTATTATGTTGGGGTAATAGTGCCAATATTAAAAGTTTTTTTAATGCAGAAAAGAATAGTCCGCTTTATGTTTAATTTGTCATTTTCTGATTCTTGTAGGCCAGTTTTTAATAAATATGGTATAATAACTTTATATGGTTTATATATGTTACAAAGTGTGTTACATGTTAAAAGACATGAAAATGTTTTTTTAACTTGCGGAAATGCAAACAATTATGTGACCAGAAGTGGTAATAACCTATATATGCCGGCATATAATTATGTTCAAGTTAAAAATGGACCCAAAATGATGTCCGTTAGACTGTTTAACAAGTTGCCCCAAAATATAAAAATCATAGACAGCTTCAAGCAATTTAAGACTGCAGCAAAAACATTTTTTAAGGAAAACTGTTTCTACTCTTTGGAAGAATTTTTGGATGAAAAAGTTAGGTTTTAGTTGCTAGGTTGATACCATTATGGTTTATAAATTTGTATATATTTTTAAATATTTTAGTCATCATTTTAAGTTTTAAATATTCAGTCAACTATATCTAAACCATTATTTGGAAAAATTGATATAAAAAAGTAAATCTTATTTGTCAATAATTTTATTATGTTTTAATTATTTATATAGTTTTAAATATTTTTAATATCATTTTAAGTTTTAAATATTAAGTGAACTATTTGTAAACCATTATTTGTAACTTTTTGTCTGTATTATACACACAATGTGTGTATAAGGTTTTTTGACATTATCCAATACCTTCGGGTCTTAAGGAAATAAATAAATAATTATTATTATTATTATTATTAGTTTTTCACCGGGTAACGTGCGTAAGGGGTGTCCGCTATCTTGAATTTTAGGGGTGAGTTGCTTAATATGCATTTTACGATAAAATGCACATAACCAATTTTGTTAAGGAGAAAATTTCCAACAATTTTAGTTTGAATCATTTTTTTAATACATTAATAACAATCGAGTCTTAAATATTCAATAATAGCCATGTTGGAGGTGAAACTGTTTTTTTCTCGATTTTTCAGCCAAATTATTCATCGGAGGAGAAAAGTGGTTATCAGCAAACTTGTAGCTCTTGAAATTATATAATATGCTTTTTCATAAGGATTTTGTTACGGTTACAGTGGTCGCAGAGTAACCGTACCAAAGTACCTATGAAAATTTGTAATATATGAAACTTTGAGAATTTCAAGAGCTAAAAGTTTGCTCATAACAACTTTTATCGACCAATTAATAATTTGACTGAAAAATGGAAAAAAACAATTTCACCTTAAATTAACTCGATTGTTATTAATATATTGAAAAAAAAAAAAAATGATCCAATCAAAAATTGTTGGAAATTTTCTTCTTAACAAAATTGGTTATGTGCATTTTATCGTAAAATGCATATTAAGCAACTCACCCCTAAAATTCAAGATAGCGGACACCCCTTACGCAAATCAACCGGTGAAAAACTAACAGGACTGTTCAGTTACCATCCACTACTACCAAGGCGTCCTTCACTTCACAAGTAAAGGACGCCTTATTAGTACCCTTTAAAATATCAGCCCGTGTACATTTATTGCAATTTCAATTTATTATTCGACTGGACTAAATGTTTTACTGGCATTAATACTAACCTAGCCACTTGTACCGCATGCACGTTGTCGTTTCTTGAATGTATACGTGACCTGCGTGACGCTTCCAATATCGTAGAAACAGAACTGTTGCATATTGAATCTGTGCTAGCACTTTCCCAAGAACTGTTACGCACCAGGGTTGCGTTTGTGTCGCTTTGTCTTCGTCGAGGGTGTTTTTTTTCTATTGTTATTTCGTTGAGGCGAGTATTTGCTGTACCTGAAATAATTAAATCTGCATAATAATAATATTTATTGTTTAGAAAAAGTATAAACAGTTTACAAGTTTACAATAAATATGCCATAATACACTTAAGGGGTTATATACCTTTATTAGGTAGCTATTATAATTAGGAACACCACCTAAAAATTTCAGATTGACCGGTAAATATGTTTTCGAGAAATCGTGGTCAATGCAAAAAAAGGCGTTTCGGGGCAAGGGCCATGGTTTTCACAATTTTCCGAATTACCAATAAAAATTTTTCATAAACACATCAAAACACATAGGTACTATTTGATATTTTGTAGGTCGTTCGAATAAAGTTGTGATTACATACCTGAAAAAAATCAATAAAAATCCTTAATTTTCCCTAGCCAGTAGGTATATAACCCCTTAAATATCTAGAGATATTTAAACGTGCATATAAAATACATAATAAAAAACATTAAAAAATACAGAAATTAAAAATACAAAGATATAAAAATAATAAAATACAAATATATACAGGGTGATGCCTTAATTTAATGCTTAGATATATTTATTATTATTATCAGACCCCGGAATAAATAGGACATTGATTTGGCTTTTTACCAGTACCAGTACCGGGTTTAAAATTATTGGCTTTTTATAATATTCTGTTAACTGAATTATTATTGCAAGTATGCTGTAAATTGTTACAAAACAGTTTGTATACTTTTACAATGTTAGTAAAAAATTATCTGATAATGTGAATAACGATTTTATCTTTTATTTTTAAAAGTCAATATTAAATATAAGAGACCTATCAAATATTAAGTAATCGTTTATATATAAAGTATACTTTGGTGTTCTGTACGTAGATATATCGTTTTCCATATGGCAGAAAACAATTCTATCGTTTTCTATAGTATTATATATGAAAAAATCAAAAAGAATCGTATAGATTTCGATTGAAACTCTTATGGTATTTTAACAGGGTAGTTGGATGCGCTTTATGTCGTACGTAATTTTTTATAAACATCGGCTCGCGATGTTCAACTCTTTTCTTCACAATAATTCATCATCTTCTTCGTCACTGTTTTTATTATTTTTCGTAGATATTTGGTAAAGTTATTATACAAATTGCCTTAGTTTTATTGTTACATTGTGTACTTTTTTAAATGAAAACAAGCAACGAATAAAATAAAAACTGTGTTGTCAAGCTATAATTTAATGAATAATCTTTCTTTAATTCTTAAATATATTACATATTATGCAATAAAACATATTTGTAAACATTAGTTACTAAGATAAAACAATAACAACTATACTTTTTATTTTTTCATTATTCCTATTTCTTCCGGGGTCTGTTTATTATGCACAATGTGCATCGCATATCATCTCAAATAGTCGTTTTTAACTTTTGAAATAAATTCGTAGAAGAACATTATTACAATTTACTAGATATGTATTAAATCGAAACAGTTTCGTATGCATTTCGCGCCTATTGTGGCAAGATCACGGATTTTGACCAAAAAACATAACTAACTACCCCCTTCGATTTTTTTTTTCAAAACTGGCTTAATTTAAGTTTTTTTAACATCAATATCAAAACTATTTATTAGCAACGCCAATACATGGTGTTTTTACTAAATACACTGCGCGTTTTTTGAAGAAAAAAGTTATACCAATAAGAAAATAAATCATAAAATTCTTAAAAAATGAGATGAAACAAAACTAAAAAAAAAAAATAAAAGGTTGGCCTCTCCATCTTCACAATTAGTACTTGGTAGGTCCCCCCCTTGCTGTACGAACTACCTGCACCCCTCTTGGCATACTTATAATTAATGAACGAATAAACTCTTGATCCAAAGCTTGCCATTCTTAAGAGCATTAGCAAGCTCCTCAAGAGTCTGTGACTGGTGATTTCGAGCATGAAGCTGCCTTTGGAGATGGTCCCATACGTGCTCAATTGGATTGCAGTCGGGTGAATAAGGGGGCAACTCCATTCGAGAGATGCCATGATGTTGCAACGCCAAACTCGCAATACGTGCGCGGTGGGGCGTGGCATTATCGTCGACAAAAACAAAGTCAGGACCAATTTCAAGGGCAAATGGAACAACAATAGGTTGAATAACCAAATCGTGATACCGTTGTGCATTCATAGTCTGTCGGTTTAGGATAAGCAACTCCGTGCGCGACTCTAAAGAAATTCCACCCCAAACTGTAATAGAGCCACCTCCAAAAGCAACAGTAGGAGCCATATGTTCTTCATAATATCTCTCGCCACGTTCACGCCATGTTAAAATACGGCTGTCCGAATAATATAATGCGTACCTGGATTCATCTGTAAATAAACAGTTACCCCATTCTGCTTCAGCCCAGTTACGATGATTGTTTGCCCATCTTCTGCGGGCAGCACGGTGCCGCCTGTTTAAAAGAGGGTGTCGAGCACGTCTTCTGGCTCTTAGACCAGCTTTATGCAACCTTCCTCTAATAGTAGACAGACTTACATGGACCCCAGTATCTGCACGAAGCCTGGAGGCAGAAAGTTCGCGATTTCTTCTGGCAGTGGTTACCACAAAATGGTCCTGCCTCCTACTTGTAGCTCGTTGTCGACCACCACCATGCCGTATATTGGCACTGCCACTTTGCTGAAAACGATTCCAAGCCCGACTAATCACACTTTGTGAGACATTGTAGATTTGGGCTACTTGTGTTTGTGTATGACCCCCGTGTTGCAAAAGCGCTATGATAGCCGCAAAATCGTCAGAAGAAAGTCTCCTTGGAGACATTGTATAGTGGTACTTTTATAACTAAGAAATTGTTCTTACTAAGAATGAACCGTATAATATATTTTTAAAGTGGTAAATCCCCCAAGCAAACGTTTTTTTATAGATAGGTATTTCACATAAATTTTACAAAAAATAAAAGGTTTGTTTCTTTTATTCTGCTCGACAATAAACATAAAATACAAACTGCCTAAAATTAAAGGAGTATTCAAATAATAATGTGAGAACATAAAAAAAATTGAAAACATTTTTTAAGTTAATGAAATTCGAGATATTCACAATATTCACTTCAAAAAACGCGCAGTGTATTAAATAAAACATTAAAAATTAACAATAAACGAAGTATTCGTTTAAAACTATTTCACATCCTCCCATTCCTCGGGTTTCGTCAGTTCTTGTATTTCACCGATTCTATTTGAAACAAATTGCTTGTAGTTTCTTCCATCTCCTTTTATCCAGTGTAATACAGTCTTCCAGTCTGACCACAAATAGCATGCATCGATATTCAAAGAAATTCTTTTTTAATGGTTGTCAAGAGTCTACTTGCCATTACTGCTGCTTGTAATTCTAAACGATAGTGGCTTTAAAGGACATACTTTCGCTTTGGATGATATTAAGCAGACTTCAACTTGATTTTCCAACTCAATTCTAAGATAGGCTGCACAAGCAAATGCTTCTTCACTGGCATCGCAGAAGGCGTGGATTTCTAGAGACTTTGCTGTAGGTATTAAGGGTGAGTAACATCTTGGAACTTTATAGTTTGAAATTTGTTTCAAATCTTTTAGCCAAGTAATCCATAACTCAAGTATACTTGAAGAAATACAATCATCCCAATTAATTCCAGTTCTACATACCTTTCGTAGAATCATTCTGCCTCTTACCACCAGACTGGTAAGAAAACCAGATCAAAAACAGACATGACCAGGCTCAAAAATTTTCTCTTCGTCGGTCCCTTTCTTCCTTCAATTATCCCTTCTTTTACTTTATGGAAATACAGCTTAAAACAGCAAACACATAATACTTTGTTAATAATTGATTTGTTTAATTGTTTGTCGTCGTTCTTCTGGTCATTGAGTTAGTTACCATCTTACCAGAGTTGGAAACCCACCTTACCACCTTAAATTCCCCCTCTTGACGAAGCCTTGTGATTTCATAGCTTCTCTTTCATCGGTACAGGAATCCAAGTAGTCATCAGTTTGTCTCCACTTCTTCAGCCAAATGATAATAATTTGGTGATTCTTTGGCATTTACGCTTTTTACCAACTGAGCTGAGCATGGTGAACATGTTGCACCAAACGTCATCACTTCCATTTCAAATTCTTCAATTTCCTTATTCTTGTCTCCTGCGCGCCATAAAATTCGTTGAGCACATCTGTCTTCTTTAACAATCTTAACTTGTTGAAATATTTCACAAATGTCACCACAGATAGCCCATTCAAATCGACGAAATATTATGAGAACCCCAGGTAAGGATGTTAAGAAATCTGGACCTTGAAGTAAATGATCGTTTAGACTGGTTCCATTACTCTTAGCTGCAGCGTCGAAATTTATTTGATTTATTTGGATTAAAAATAGCAAAATGGGGCAAATACCAGAGATTCGTTGATTTTGTCTATTTCGTTTCTTTCTAATTTTCTTAAGTAGCCTTTACTCAAGTAATCTTTGATTTCGCCACAATACTTTTCGTGGTAATTGCCGTTTTTTCCATTTTCCTTTCGGCACACAACAATCTTCTAACGTCGTTTTTCCTGCTTTCAGATCCTTCACATACCCTTCTTGGTACTATCAGATTTGCATGCTCTTGACCGACTAGTAGCGTAAGCCTTGCATTTTGTAAGTCATGGATAGGTAAGCCGTCTAAATGGGTTTTACGAAAATCCTCAAGTTTAAAACTTTGTTGTGGCAATGCTAAATTCTTAATGGTTCTTACGTTGTTTATAACATATGTTTTTGATCCATGTTCTACTCCAGATATTTTAAAGTCAACACGTTCAGAATCATCTATGCTTTACGATTTCATTCGCCCATTGCATACAAAAAGGTTCCTTGACCTTGAATTCCCACCTGCCTAGTAACTTTTTCTTCCATAATGGTCATGGTGGACCCCTCATCGAATAAGGCGTATGTTTCTACCTGCAGGTCCATAAATGTACACGGTAGAATTCTTAACAAGATTCGTTTTGCATATCTGACAAATTCTAACTATTTTATATTGTTTATAAAAATTAGCTTCCCCGCCCGTAAATTAGGGACATAAATACGTATTATCTACAAAAAAAAATCTTCCTCAAATAATGAATAAGAAAATAAAAATTGATTCTTTATTAATTTTTAGCAAAAGTGACTATTTCCATAATTCGGATCACAATGAAAAAAAAAATCGCAGCGGTTTGAACTTTTGAGCGTTTCTTTGGGGTACTTAGACGTTGAAAAAAAAAACAAAAATATCCCTAGTCTATTATTTGCAATGTAATCCCAAGTCAAGCGAAAAGTCCTAAAAACACAATTTTTTACCTTTTTATTTTAATCAAGTTTATCGCATAAAAAAAATCAAAAAATAATAAAAACATCTTATAGAGAAGTATCAGAGAAGTTTTCAGAACCATACTTCAATTTTCTGTACGATCATTAGTTCCCGAGTAATTATCAAATTTAAAAGTGTAATTTTTTATTTTAACGCTGATAAAACATCGTACAGAGCTCGTGTAACTCTTAAATTAAAGAAGAAGAATCGAGCTAAAAGTGTTTTTAGATAAAACCATAAAAAAAATTATTGAAGACCGTGGATCTTTTGAAAGGCAAGCAAAAATTTAGATTTTTTTTACCGCTGATTTTTTTTATGATTATTTAAAAACGGTCAATGATCAAAATATTTAAACTCAGGATCTTAAAATTAGAGATTTAAAGCTTTATTTAGTTTTCATATCATTGCTCTACGACCATTTTTCGCCAAGTTACTGCCTTTTGAAAATCACCTACAAATTTAGGATGTTTTTTAATATCCTTTAATTTTTGCGCCCAGTGTATATTTCATAACATTTTAAAAATGTTTAAATTACTTAACTGTTAATTATTTTCTTCTTGAAAAAATCATAAAAAAAATAGTAGTATAAAAGCATATTTTCTTTTTAACTCCGCTCGTAGAAAAACCAATGTTCCTAACGGATGCGTAAAGAGGCTTTCACTCACTTGATTGGTTGCTGAACTCCACAATCTAATGCGGAAAAGAACCTCTTTTCACACTTGTTAGGAAAATAGCTGTTTCGAGAAATTAATATATTTTATACATATTTTAAATCCAATCCTACAATCCAATCCTACATAACCCTAAAATTTCAGTGTTAATAAAGCACTTAAAACAGCTAGTTTTAAAAATTTGGTAAACCTCAAGGATTGCTAATGGTACAAGTATTCAAATGATTATTTCTTAAATTAATTGTTATACCACTGGGGTGAGTTTCGAAGGACCTTGATATACGGGGTGCAAAAGAACTACTTACATGCTTTTTCCTAGGAGTGAATCTTCTGGGACCAATTGGTGGTTCCTTGGAGATTGCCGGTAGCGTAATCCTTTTAGCACTTGTTTACGCGAAATTTTAGTATTGACTGTACTGTCCACAGTGTGGTTGATTCTCAAACGCGCTATTATTTTATCCCTTTCGAAAAGCGATAGGTACATTCAATGCGACACGGGTTTGAATATGGCTTGAGTACACCGATACGACCTGCTCGCGTACTCTGCTAAATGTACTGGTAATATTGATCAAAACTAAAACTGGTTTAACCAAAATATAGTAAATTCGGCGTTGCCAAATGAACAGGTATCTTTTCCCCAAATATACTTTTTATCATAAAATAATTATATATCTACTATTATAGTATAATATGAAAACTAAACAGTGTTAAAAAATGTGACTTACCTATTCCCTTTTCATCAAAAGTATAAGTCATCCAATTTCCGTATTCATCTCTAAAACAATGTACACTTCCATCACTTGTGTCATTGAAACTCTTTGCTTGGTGCGTTCCCAAACCCGCTTGTACTGTACTAATGATAGCGCAATCTCTCTTATTTTGAATTAATATTGGCGGGTTCTGAGCTTGACTGCTTCTCCTTTTAAATAGAAAGATAATTTTATGAATTTCCATTTAAACGGAGTATCACAACTTAAATTTGATGGTTTGTGAACCAAGATCTTTAAATTCAAAAATGCATCTAAATACAACTGAATCGTTTATTTTAAAAACA
>CAUEHQ010000666.1:0-17010 GCA_958510825.1 Brachypterus glaber | reverse complement strand
AATCTGCAGTGACTCATACCTCTGCTGCTTTCGTATAAGGGATCCGCCTTTGCGAAGCTTCGTCGAAATGACGCGGGTCGCACCCGAACTGGTATGATCTTCGCCTTTTACCACACATTCGCAACTGACTCACTGCAGGTTTTATTGAATTTCCAGTATAGTTGTATAGAGAAAAAAAATAAAGTGCAATTTTTTATTTTTTTATTTCATATGTCAATTGTTGCTAAGAATAATTTAAGCCTGTACATGAGTTCCTTGGTTACCTTGTTCGCAGAGCGACTGATTGACGGACACACGCAATAGCCTTAAGTCTTAAAATATTGAAAAACGTTAAGAGCAGTGAATAAAATATTAACAAACTCGAAAAAAAATTAGAGACCTACAGACAAATATTTTATAAATGGTCGCAAATGAGAAACGTGAAAATTAAAAAGTATATAAAAAACAGCAGATTTCAATATTGTTATATTTTAAATAGTGCCAGGCACATCCGGTACGGGTCTGGACACAGGAAGGTCAGTTACCATTAAGTTTTCATGCTACGACAATACTGCCGTGTTACTCGAAATGGGCGTATGTATAAATTTTAATTAACACGGCAGAATAATTCTTAATCAAATTTCTCATTTTAAATAATGTCATATTTTAAAGAGTGCCGGGCACTCAATTGCTCAAATACGAACTTGTTCAAGATAATATAAAAATACATTTGTATACCAAATTTTAAGTCGTAAGCTTAAAGGGTTCTTAAGTTATCGTAGATACAGACAGACAGACCGACCGACAGACAGACATACATTTTTTTTTGGATTTTTCTCGACTTTTTAGGAAAAAATAAGATGATTTAAGCAATATATATATATATATATATATATATATATATATATATATATATATATATATATATATATATATGTATTTTTTCACATCACAATACGTTCTTTTATGTAAAAGTAAAAATATATATTTAAAAATAAAATGTTGGGGACCAAAAATTTAACAATAAAATATGAAAAATGAAATTTCAATGACTATGCATCAAAAGCTAATAAAAAAGTTACTACCAAAGCTATTATGGCTCTTTATTGTGCACTTTTAGGAGACCGAACACCCTTAGTATGGGATACATTTTTAAAAATCGTCTACAATGAAAGGTTTTATTTAAAATTGTCAAAAAGCCTTATTTCATTTATGGATAGCCGTCTAGCCTTGAATACGATTTATATTAAAATTATTTGAAGTTGCACCTAAATTAATAATATAATAGAAAACCAAAAATTTAACAATAAAATATGAAAAATGAAATTTCAATGACTATGCATCAAAAGCTAATAAAAAAGTTACTACCAAAGCTATTATGGCTCTTTATTGTGCACTTTTAGGAGACCGAACACCCTTAGTATGGGATACATTTTTAAAAATCGTCTACAATGAAAGGTTTTATTTAAAATTGTCAAAAAGCCTTATTTCATTTATGGATAGCCGTCTAGCCTTGAATACGATTTATATTAAAATTATTTGAAGTTGCACCTAAATTAATAATATAATAGAAAACTCTTGTTAAACTCATTAAGTGAATGTCCTACAAATTTTTGAGCTCTCTAAAGACCTTTTTTCTTGATTTTTTTTTTATTTTTTTTAACATACTTTTAATTAAAATACGTTTAAAATATTTCACACTTACCATTAAATTTTCATACTAAGACAATAGTCCGTAATTAATCCGTAATTAAAATTTTCATTATAAATTAAACACGATTCAGCACTTGTTTAATTTCACATTTTGCTTAATTAGCTGTCAGGTTAATTACTAAACTATTAATTTTTAAGAATTACAAGTAATAATAAAAAAGATTAATGCTTATGGTGCATTTTCTAACAAAGTCAAGTAATATACTAAATATATAATAATGGTATCGCACACGTAGGCATATAAAAATAAAGTAACCCATCACTTTAAAAAATTGCTTCGCATGGTATCGTACCATGTATATGGTTATTTAATGTAACTTGTATTCTTCTTCTTCTTCTAATTGTACAAATCAACAATTTTACTCAAGTTTGGATTTTTTGGATTTGGATCGTTTGTGTCTTAGAGGAGGAGATATTTAAAAAAACAAATTTGTGAGTATATTCAAAAAACTATTTTTATAACAATGTAGCCACTCTAAGATCAGTAGAGCCTTCATAGACAAAAATTTTGGGATATAAGATATTTCATGGAAAAATAAACAACTTTTTTTTCAATATCCGTCCGTCTGTCCGTTCGTCTGTCCGAAGTCAGGATTTTTGTGGACACGATAACTGAAGAACGAATAATTCGATAGACTTGGAATTTTCAGGAAAAATCAAGTTCTACGAGGGTAAGATCCCTATTGTTTTTGAATCCCCCATTATAAATAACGTAACTTTTTTAGGAAAAATTACTTTTATTTTAAGAGTCAATTATACCAATTTTAAAAGAAATTCCCCAAAAAACAAAAAAGTTATTGGGTTAAACTTTTTTAAAAAATAAAAAAAACTATAATTTAAAAAAAAAATATATATTTTTTTCCTTTTTCGCAAAAAGAAAATAAAGAAAAAAATGCTTGAAAAATGATTTTTTTTATTTTTTTTTAATTTATTTTTACAAAAAAGGTCTTATTTAAAAAAAATATTTTTTTTTTGAGAAAATTTGGACTTTTATTTGAATAGTATATAAAGGAATGCGTAGCATATCATTACGGCTTGTTTTAATCTTTTGATATAAATGATACCGTATTATTTTAATACCCTTCCATATCATTTTGATATTTTGATATTCTTCTTCTTTAAGCATATGTCTTTAATAAAATTTATTTAATATTAAAGTTTATCATGCTTTCTAACTTTTCATAATACAAAAAAACGTATCCAGTTGCACATGGGTGGCTGAAGCGAGCATGCATAATTACATTAACTACATATATAGTTTTTTTAGAACTTAAGCTAATAATTATGTAGAATTTTTAAATAAATTTTTATGCAAATTAAATGAAAATTTATTTATTAACATTTCTTTGCGATTTAAATCTATAAGAAGATAATAATTATATTTTTTGCACGACCAAGACTAAAACCTAATTTTACGCTTTCATTTTCGGGACTAAACTTGCCGTTTTTCTCCCTAGGGAATAAAAATCATGGCAATCTTGATAATATTAAAATATTATACTTACTATGTGCTTTGCTGGTTCAAAAATTAGGTTTGATGGTGTTTTGTAATAAATTAGCGATTCAAACCAATTAATTTGAAGAAAACCTTTAAAAATAACATTTTTATAACAATTTATACATAACTTAAAATTTATCATCTTCGTCAATTTTTTTAACGTTTGTGTCAACCATATTAAAAAACAATTGAAATCGCGATAGCCATGAAACTGACATTTCGCAATTTAAAGGCATCTTGATTAAATTACGAAAATAAAACAACCGATTTTAGACGCGCGGTTTTTAATTTTAATTTTATCTACCTACCTAAATTATGTTTGGTCCTGCAAAAAATAGTGTATATACCTCAGGACTAAACTTGGCTGTTTTAGTCCCTTGCATTTATGTTTCCCTCGCTCGCTGCACTCGCTCAGGAAACACTAATGCAGCGGGACTAAAACAGCCAGTTTAGTCCCTTGGTATATAAATAACTATTAAAGACAAATTATGTATAATTTAAGTTTAATTGTTTCAGAACTGTATTTTTACAGGGGTGATTTAAGGCAATTTTATTGACGGGGGAAAGGGGGCGGAGCAAAAATTTCTCAACTTATAATTCAGAAAAAAAAAATTTTATCCCGACAAAAATTTTGATGACTAAAAAAAGGCCATCACCTACTCACCTCAAAAAAGTTTTACCAACAAATAATTTTGATGACTAAAAAAAAAGAAAAGGTCCTCATCACTAAAAAAATCGGTACTAAAAAAAAGGTCGTTACCTCTGAAAAAATCCCAACTGCTACGTCCAATTTTCCAACTCCAGCCCAAGAAATTACCAACTTTTCTCAACCCTAACAACCCTGACCTAACTGTACTACTCCAATATTCCCAACTTTCTACCAGTTTACCGAAATTTTCCACTAAATTTCCGAAATTTTCCACTCATTTTCCCAACTGTACAGTGGATTTTCCCAACTCGAGAAGGATTATTATTCCATACCGGACTGCCCTTACAGAAAAATTTTAATATACAATTTGTTTTCTGTATAAATAAATAATAATAAATAAATAATAAAAAATAATTGTATAGGATAATAACTTTTGATTTCCTATCCATTTACAACTGAATATTGAGGTTTTCCACTACTAGCTTTAGAACATACCATTATTTATCATCTTTTCAGACGGTGAAATCAATTTTCTTCACCTATAGTAATAATAATTTTTTCTCTCCTAGTAGGAGTAAATTTTATAAACAATTTATATATGCCACTTAATTTTTCTTGAACTGCAAAGACATGTCATTGCTTATAATTTTTAATGGACAAAATGCAAAAATATTTTGCAATTGGATAAAAAATGAGCATGGCAAATATTATAAATGAATTAATTATAGTACAATATAACATATTATTCAGTAAAGAAACAACTTACGGATGTTTTCACACATTTTAAAAAATATCGAAATGTCACCAACTAAAACTGTCAACTTTCAGTGATTAAATCAAATAAATTGTTTTCAGAAATTTGGATATCAAAGGCTACTTGTTTTTGCGCGGTTAATTAGTTTTAGTTTATTATTGATATCAAATGTTAAATAATAAAAATAAATGCACTAGTAGTGAAAAAAATAATATGTATATTAACCACGGTAGAGAAGACTATTATAGCCTCGCACTCTTAAAACCCTCACTGCTACGCAGCTCGGGATTTAATACGCTCGGCTATAAAAAATATCTTCTCTACCTTAGTATATAATTACTTTCCATTTTTTATATGTCCTTAATCAAATTATTTGAAGTAGGTGTAATTATAGGTTATAGGACCAAAATAAATGCTTTTTTTAACGTAAAATTGCCAAAGTTTCGGGCACCTAAACGGTGGCTCTTCTTCAGGGCTTAATTACTTCATTCAGCATATTGTCAACATGAAGAAATGAAGTAATTATGAAGTAATTAAGCCCTGAAGAAGAGAGACCGTTTAGGTGCTCGAGACGTTGGAGATTTTACGTTAAAAAAAGAACTTATTTTGGTCCTATAACCTATAATTACAACCACTTCAAATATATAATTACTATTACTTTTTACAGTGATATTATCATTACAGTAAACAATAGGTGTGTAAATATAATTCTATTTACTCGAATTTACACATTAAAGTTAGTTGCAAAAATGGTTATAATCGGTTAAATAAGGAGTTAATAATAATGGTTATAAGCGGTTAAATAAGGAGTTAAATTGTTTTTCTATTTTGCGACTCTTATAAGCTCATAATCACACGCATTTTGCGTGTTCTTATAGGCCCATAAGAGGTCTCTACTCTACAGTTTAAAGTTTAATTTTCTACAAAATTTTGTGTTTAGGTTATGTTTTACCGTGTTAAAATTAGGACTTGGTTACTTGCAGTGGAAAAGAGAAGAAATTACTATAAAATATATCAAAATAATATTCGTTCTTAGAATTTTAAACATGGCGAAAACTGTAATGCCAATTCGAAACAAAAATCCCTAAATCAGTCATCAATTTAAATGTAAGTTTTTTAAAATTTTAGAGCAAAATAGAAAAATTGTATAAAGCACTCGTTTCATAAAACGTTTTTAGCGCACTAGTACTTTAGAAAACTCACCTCAAGCGGCTCGTTTTCTAAACTTGTACTCGTGGGCTAGTTATGAAACTAGTACTTTAATATACTAAAAAGGCATCTTACTAATAAAGTAATACCTTCTTTAATATTTACAATTATGGCGAAGGCGCTAGCATTGATAAAAAGATTTTTTCAAACTTTTGGCATTTTTTGAGTTTAAATACATCATTTTTTTTAATTGGAGATACAGGAGGGTTCTTAAAAAGCATATTGTTATAACTAATGATAGAAGGACTATATTTTAATTAATATGTGAATAACAGAGTCTGGACCTTCTGGTCTCGAGCGGATTTTTTCCGCCTGATATTTCGGTGAATATAAGCGTCTAAGCCAAAAGGTTTATCAGAAGAACTACTATGAAGTTGGCTTTCACCGGTGAATAAAAATCACAGAAATAAGAATAGTTTCCCTCAAAATCAAAAAATACAAAAATTAAGATAATCAAAATATCTGTGTAGCAATGTGCTTTAATGAATAGATCTTTTAAGATTTTATCAATGGGCCCCTTTTTTTTGCAATACAAAGAAATTTCTAGCCCAAGTTTAACATACCAGGGCTCAACGCATCTTAGGTAAATAGAGCAAAACAGCTGGACAATTAAATTGTTTTTAAAGTGATTTCATAACATAGGGTGATCAATAACACTGGTCTACACTAAAAAATTTGCCGACGCCCTTTTTAGTTTATTCTAGTCCTATTTGATGCGCTGTTTTCTGAACCTTGCTTCGTTTTTTTCGATCAGCTTGTTTTTTTGAGTTTTTGAGATATAGCACAAGGTTTTTTTTGCACAATTAATTAACGTCTAATTAACTTTTTCTTGCGGTGAATTGGTTCTCTATTAATAGGACTTTAAGCCAAAAAAATCGGATTTAAAATATCTACATTCGTTTCTTTTATAGGCTTTTAAATTCAAAAAATGAGGGTTTTTAGCATTTTTTCACTACATTTTCATGAAAATTTTATATAAATACCAAAGATATCGATGGCCTAGCGTTCAAATGTGCTAAGTACCGGATGGCCCAGCGTAAAAATGTGCTAATGGAACGTTCAAGTATTACGTAACCGGTAGGTACTGAGCATTTTTCTACGCTAGGCCATTCGGTACTTAGCACATTTCGACACTCCCAAGCAACAAGGATGTAACTCAAGTTAGACCCATTTTGAGTTATACTCATAGGTAAACGCCTTGAAAAAAGACACACATGGTGGTACTACTCAGGTTTTTCCACAGTCCACTTTAAGAAAAAGTTTACTTAAAATCACTAAAGTAAGAAATTCTAAACTTGAATATTATCAGAAACAAACAGTAAATAAACAATAAATACTTAAACAGTAAAATAAAGAATTTTATAAGCTTTAAAATGATGTATCACATGACTTCCTTTTCCACTTCAATCATTTACCCACCCTTAAATAACAAAAAAAAATATTTTAGAAATTTAGCTGTCGTGAAAAATGACAATATATGAGTTACGGCTTTGTTGCTTGGGGGTATCGATTTGTATGCTAGGTCATCGATATGGCTCTGGATTTAATCCAGTGACGGAGATTTTACCAGGGGTTATTAAAATCAACAACAATATTTTAAATTATTTAATGTTTATTTAATGTTAATTTCATGTTTTATAGCAAGGAGAAAAAGTTTTTTTTTAATTTTTCGTTTTGCTTTTCTCATAATAAATTTAATTTATCGTATTAATCTTCTAAAAATAAATAAAAAAATCAATAGTTTTGTTTTTTTTTCGAAAACCCCCCGTAAAATCTTCGCCACTGGATTAAATCTAAGACTTTTTTATTTTTATAAACGGTACATATATGTGTTAGTATTAAGTATAAAAATTAGAGTCGTATAATTAGTATTAATATAAAATTTATATCAAAATATATCGAAAAAATGAGAAAAAATCTAATTTTTTGAATTTAGAAGCTTATAAAAAACAAAAAGATATTTTAAATTTTAAATCCGCTTTTTTGTCTTAGAGCCCCATTAATAGAGAACCAATTCACTTCCGTGAAAAAAATTAATTAGACGTTTTTTTTACTATAACTATAGGCAAATAACACACCGTGCACTATATCTCAAAATAAAAACGAGCTGATAGAGAAAAACGGAAAATGTTTCCGCAATCAGCATATCAAATTTAGCCAGACGCAACTAAAAAAATATTTTTTCTAGAGCACAGAATTATTATGCAAGTTCCAAAATTAGGAGTCGCAACGCGTCGGTAGAGATTATTTTAAGATTTTTTTGAGCCAGTAATATTACACTGGTAATGAGACTTCGTGACCTTAAAAATATGAGGTATAGTATTTCGAAGTCTAGTCTATGCAAATATTAACACTATTTAAGTGTCAACGTAGTTCACAAAATTTAATTTTGTCCACCTAGTTTGGCCAATTTTCTATTGCTATTAAGCCATAAAATCCGTTTTTCTGTATAAAAAATATACACCTAGCAATAGATGGCGCTCAAGAGTACATCAATCTCATGACATTATTTATTTAGTGAATTAACAATCAACAAATATTTTCTTAATCAGCCTGCAGAGTTCACTCTTGATACTGAACAGGGCCAGAGGCCAATATCACTCTGTACGATGATTAGAAAATAGATTGAAGGAATATTTAAAAAATATATACTTTTAAAATGTTTGCATGTACGTACAAAGCTAGGAATTTATATAAATAACATGTATTGATATGCATAGTAAATAAATCTAAATAAACTATAAATCATAAAAATGTGCAAGTGCATTCTGCTAGGTTTCTGCAGTGGAATTTCCTGTTTAGAATTTTTAAGACATTTGAACTTGCACTTTATATCTAAAGTATAAAAACATGTATACGCATAGAAGATCAGAAAGATAGATTAGTTTAATGGAGAATGTAAAAGAAAACAACATAAGGTGTTCCTAGCTATGCAAAAAAGATTACATAATAATTGTCAGTTCTTTAATCAACTTAACTACCCAGATGCATAATTGCAGTTGCACGCAAATGATACATTGTATACTATAACCATAGAGTCAATAAAAACAGATACTTCTACAGATATTGCTAAGTTATTATAGTCATAATCAAAGTTGAAGATTTTCTTCAGTTAAAAGTAATTTAATGACTTGACGAAGAAAAAAGTAGTTATTTATAACACAAGGGCAAAAAGTTAAATTTTTCGATTGAGTAGATTTTTAGATTCCGAGGGACTCCGGCCCGAGGATAATGTATACAGGTTATTCAGAAATAAGTTCGAGAAATTAAAGAGGTGATTCAACGTTAAAAAATATAAAAAAAGTTCCTATAAACGGTGGTCCGGAAATGAGTCCTAATGGAACTACGGCTCTTTAAAATTGTAATAAAAATAAGGTTTTTAATTAATAATTTTTTTACCCTTTAAGCTAGAGCGACGAGCTTTTGTTTGTGTACTAGTATTATTAAGGGCAATACGTTTATGTTAATTTTTTTTTTATCCAGAAGCGTGCCTAGACGGACTTTTTTTAAAAAAAGTGCCTAGACGGACAAAATATGTGAGGCTTAACAAATTTTTGCTCCAGACTTTTTTATGCATTTTTTTTATTTTTTGAAAAAAATATAGATTCCTTCAGTAAAAATACAAAAAAAATGTCATATAGTGTAACACTGTAGGATCATATAGTGTAACACTGTAGGATCCTAGGAGCAACTGTTTAAAACAAAAAAGAAATTAAGAGAAAGTAACATTTTGTGCCACTAAAATGTTACTTTTTAAATGGCTATTACTCCTTTAATATTAAATTTATGTGTTTTGGCGAAGCATACTTTTTTGCTCAGTTTTAAATGAAGAATCACCCCGCAGCATTAAAATTTTATTGGTGCTTTTCTTTTTTGTTCCCCATTTAATATGTCCATCTTCGAAGGGCCGCAGCTCCCTTAGGGCTCATTTTCGAGCCAACTTTTACAGGAACTTATTTTCATATTTTTTAACATAGAATCACCTGTTAAATTTCTCGAACTTATCATATTTCGAACTGATCATATTTCGAACTTATCATAATTCTGACTAACCCTGTATAATAAATTATAATTATAATAAATTATTAAAATATATTTAATTCAAAATTGCAAAAATATTTCTTTTTACTGTCTTATTACCTAGGGAACGTTCAAGTATTACGTAACGCAAATTGTACCAAAATTCATACACTTCATACCCCGGTTCTCGCGTTATTATAGATTATTATCTATTATAGAGATTTCATATTTTGGCTACCCCCCCTAACAGGGGGTGTGTTAGGGGGGGGGGGGGTAGCCAAAATATGAAATCTCTACAGCCTTGAATAACGTGAGAACCGAGGTATGAAGTGTATGAATTTTGGTACATTTTGCGATACGTAATACTTGAACGTTCCCCTATCTAGTTATCCATGACAAATTGCTATTAAATCAAAGCGCTAAAAAAACAATTAAATATAAGGGCGTAGATCTTTTTCTTCTATGGGGGGGGGTAATACCCAGGGCCGGCCTTTCAAGCCTCAAATTTGGCGCCCCTAGCAAAAGAAAAAACACCCTAAAATAAAGCTTTGTGCCCATACAAAAAAAATTGCCTCCCAAAAAATACCATCAAGAAAAAAATCTTTGTCCCTGACGGTTTCTACCAAACGTGGAGCCCCTACAATAAAAATGACGGCGCCCAAAAAAATACCCTAAGACAAAAGCTTTGTCCCTGAGGGTTTCTACCAAACTTGGCGCCCTGCAAACAAAATTGGCGCCCACGCCTATGGGGGGGTAATTACCCCCATTACCCCCCTCATCTATGCCCTTGATTAAATAAAAAGGATTAGTCCAACACCAATAACCTGTTGAAGAAGTAGAAGAAAAAGAACTGGATAATTTTATTTAAACAATGTTTTTAAACTAAAAACAATTGATTAGATTAAGAGTGAGTGACCTACACGAGGCGTATTTTTCTTTATAAATATTACAGTAGAGTATCTTATTTAAAAAAAAAAACTCTAAAACAACAAGTTTTAGTTAGCGGGCCAAAAAAGATTACTTTTAGAACCAATCGAATAAAAAATATTTTTTCTACGACTTCTTTAGAATATAAGCAAATACACACACCTTTCACAGAATGAATCCATTCTAGCTCTAGATAAGGTATGAATATTCCGTATCAAGTGTTAGAATGAGCACTTGTAGTGCCATCTCTTGTATATATATTCTACCATGAAATATTGAATAATTTAATGCAATTTAAAGTTTTGTGTTAAAATTACATAAAGTTTATTAGTTTTTCTTAATATTTGACTAGTTTTTTATCAATTTAGTTCAAAAAAATAAAACTGCTCCATCTATTGTGAAATATTTAAACCTGATATCTATCACAACAATCTGACATAATCTTCAATTTTTGCATTATAATTTTTAAATATGTGCTAAAATTAAATAAAAATTGTTTTAAGTACTGATTTGATAAAATTATTAAATAACATTAATTGCTTTATTAAAAAATATGTGTTTTATTGCATTTACAATGTTGAGTCACAAAAAATATTGTTTTTAACCTTGTCCGCAGTTTAAAGCCATACAGTGTTTCATATTTGCAGTCGAAGAAAAAGTATAGTCTACAACACGTATGGAATAGTCATTCCGCGCTCGCGGGACCGTGTACACGAAATAAAGAAAAAAATCGATGTTCACTATATATTCTCGTTAGGATATTTTTCTATCGCACGAGTACATAGTGTATATTTGAATGAAATGACAACTATGCACACTCATTTATCCAAACGATTACACAAAGCTTTCGTTTTGACAAAAGTCATTTGACGTTTATATAATTTTGAAATGTCAAAATTAAACACAGGTAATTCTTTAAAATATACTTTTTTTAAAGAGTCTAGACTGTAAGTCGAACGAAAAATGTTGTTCGCAACTCGTTTGCGACAAGTCCTTAGTGCACTTGAATGATTTTTTGACTTCGCTTCGCGTCGTCAAAAAAACTTCATTCTCGTGCACTAAGGACTAAAGTCGCTTACTCGTTACTAAAACTACTATTTATATTTAATCTATCAAACAAATACCATGTTTTATCCGGTTTATCGACAGTATATCCTAAATCAAAGTACATCGGCGAAAAAATATCCATTGCTAATGTCCTGACTAAAAATAATGGGTAAAAAATATCCCAAACCAACATATCCCGATTAAAAATTAGGTTCGATAACTTATCCCGGCGAGAAAATATCCGTAACCTATTGCAACAATCATGATCCTTATAAAAAGGTTTATAAAAAAATACCCAAAAAGGCAAGTGGTAATAAACTTCAATCAGACCTTTAAAAACCAAATTTTATTATCGTAACTATAACATACTAGTATGGCTTAAAGAGTGTTGTTTAAAAGACGTCATAGTTAGTTGGTAAAGTGGGACACTATTATACCAAAATCTTTTTCGAGGTTAAAAAGTTGATTGAGTGGTTTATTTTGCGATATTTGAAATTGAAAACCAAAAATGAGGTCTACAAGGAAAAATTAGGCTTGTCCTAACTTTGCAAGAACATTTTTGCATAAAGCTTATAAATTACTTACTTGTATTTAACTCATTTATTATAGGTACCTGTATTATCCACGAATGATATGTGGCGATTATTTAAAATTATTTCAGTTTAATCCATTCTTGCACAAAAACGTGCCTGGCAAAACAATCTTACAAATATTTTTAACGCCTGGCTTACCCAAAAATTATACCTAACCTATTTTTTCCTCTTTTTGTTCGAAAAAATATGATCTGGATTGAACAGAAACATAAAGAAAAGGATAGAAATACTTACTATGTGAGAAAACCACCTAGGGTACGTGGTTACTACGTCATTGTTTGTTGTAGTTAAGTAATAAAATGTGTGTAGTATGCTATTCTTTATACTAGTATATTATAGTTACGATAATAAAATTTGGTTCAAAGGTGACATTTTAAAAGTGTCATCCTAAAAGTTCTTAAAGCCAAACTAAATGAGTTTCTAAATATATACAAATAAACAATTGTTACTTACTCTCCACTTTGTCTAAAGTTATGCATAGCAAATTGCATAAGTGAATATTTTCCACTGGGAGGCAACGGACTGCTTGGTGACTGGGCTCCATCGGACCTTTGCTCATTTCTGTGCATCATTGGTCTGGAATCCCGTAATTCCCTTAACTCCCTGGACTCCTGGATGCTTGTTTTGTGAAGGTGGTTTGGTGAGGAGGACATTTCCATCAGGTCTATTTGAGGTATTTGAGGCATCCTTGGTGGAGGAGAATGCTTCATTTGAATCTGAAAAAAATAAATAAATTGTGTTTTATACAACTTTAAGACAAATTTTAATACAAATTTATTAAAAATACAACTTTAATACGGGTACATCAGTGAAAATATGGTATATAAAATAGTTAAGATTACAATAAAAAGCTTTGCTCCTTGTATTATAAGCAGTAGTCGGAATAAACACAGTTATGACTCATCAACGTTGAAAATAATCACAGAAACATAGGCTTACGGAATAATTTTGCCGAATTGTGAGGAAAATTTTTATAAAGGTCACTAAATCGAGACATTTGACGACTAACTTGTTACACACAACAATATTGACTATACATTTTAACTATACATATGTATATAAATCGGTGTTTTTCAAAGAAAAAACCGACATTCGATTTTTATCTTTTGAGAATATGAAAGTTTTTAATTTTTATTTATCGATAACTTTTTTCCCACCTTACTCGTTCAAATGGAATTATTAAAAAAAATCAAGATAAAAAGAAATAAAAATGTAAATATTTAAAACCTCGCGTCAACGCTAGAGTCGACGCGGCGCCTATGCGAGTACTGGAAATTTTCCGAGTACTGATAATAATAAAGAATAGCAAATAATTAGTTTGTAGTAATTAGTTTTAACTTTACAATTCTTCAGAATAGAAAAGTAATTGGTTTTATTTTTATCTCACTTAAAGTAACGTATGTTTAACTTTATTTCTTTAATTTTCATCGTAACATATGCTTACGGATAGCTTTTTAATAAAAAAATGCAATTATTATTAAAACAAATAATAAATTATTAACCTCAATACAATTTTAACTATATTTTTATTAGTTATGACTGGTTTGTACTGTATTATAACTTTAAGTTATTAACAACCATATAGCACTAAATGGACAAATTTCAGTTATTTGTTATTTGTTATAAAAATAAGTATAGTATAAATAAGTAAATATTACAAATAATTATATACTTATTTGCTGTCAAATGTGATAAATAAATCGCACATTTCACTGGTTAAATTCCTAGTTAGTTAAGTGTTAATTATTAGGTAGACCAACCTGTAGTTAAGTAAATTATGATTATGTATAAACCAGGTTTCGAACAATTTTTTGATCATAAATTCTATTAATATTGGATAAATAAATAATTTTGAAATATACATTTAAAAATGGGGCTCTATATTTTAAAGGTTGTATACATTTAAAAAATATAAAAAACATCCGACAAAGTGGGCCTTACATGTATACGGTTCACCGCGGTATGACGACCAAATGTTTTTTCAAAAAAAAGCCAAATTTTGACCCAGCCAAATAAAATTTACTATTTGCCAACTATATTAAATAATGGTCCATTGTCATATGCAAAAATTAATTTCTGTAGCCTGAACACATTCTCCGATAGTAGGTAAAGGACACTACTTCTTTGCTTATTTTATTTTTTGTTCTAGCTTAGAACTTTTGGATTATCTGCTTTGGACGCTTTTTCAAAAAACAAACCAAATCCGAGCAAAAACAGATCAAGAACCAAATAACAAAGAAAAGTCAGATGAAGTAATCCTACTTTAGAGTGCAATTTTTGGTAGGTACATATTTGTATTATGTCTGTGTTTTTTTACTTTTATATTTTAGAATTCTAAAATTAAAAGTATTGAAATACACATTTTTTTTAACTACTATACTCTTCAAAAGAATGTAAAATAAGTTTAAGTACTTAATTTTAGTACATATTATGTCTTTGTGTATGTTTTTTAAACTAATGTGTACACAAAAGAATGTAAAAGGACTTTTACTAACAGTAAATTCTTTAATTATTTTAATCAGGAAACTTAGTGGCGATAGAAAGTACTAAGTAGAAAAAACTCTGCGTTTTGTTATTGCATATTTAATTTATAATAATATGTAATAAATCAAAAACAATAGCATAATCCATTTTAATTATAGATGTTGCTATTTCAAATGGGGATGGTGGGGGATCACTATTAGTGGGACATACAGAGCGGTCCAAAAGTCACCCCCCCCTCTTAACTTTTGAATCAGTTGAGATATCGACTTCAAATTTGGAACTTTTAAATAAGTGGGACATACAGAGCGGTCCAAAAGTCACCCCTCCCCCCTCTTAACTTTTGAATCAGTTGAGATATCGACTTAAAATTTGGAACTTTTAAATAAGACAACTTAAACTATCTTTTAGCATATATTTAATACTTTCAGCTCTTAAAATGTGGGCTGGGGGGCATGGGGGCACATTTTTTTAAATGGAAAGGGGGGTCGTGTAATACATCATTTTAAAGCTTATAAAATTCTCCATTTAACTCCATATTTTTAAATAAAAAAAATTGGGTTTAAAATGGGCTTGAAAATGGGTATCAATGTCAAAATTCCTCTAAAAAAAATAAATAATTTTTTAAAAATGCCTAATTTCATCATAAAAAATGTTAATTATACTTTTAAACTAATTTTAGTTGACATAAATAAAAATTTATAAAAAAAAACTTATAAAATCGAATGTTTTAGCACAAAAAATTGAAAAATCAAAACCTTAAGAAACATTTATAAAAAATTGAAAAATGTTAGTTTAAATTTTTATAATCTTTAAAATCATGTATCACACGATCCCCCTTTCCATTTAAAAAAATGTCCCACATTTTAAGAGCTGAAAATATCAAATATATGCTAAAAGATAGTTTAAGTTGTCTTATTTAAGAGTTCTAAATTTGAAGTCGATATCTCAACTCGTTCAAAAGTTAAAAGGGGGGGGATTGACTTTTGGACCGCACTGTATTATAGAATGGGACAGTTTGGTTTTGTTATAATCGCCCTAGATGTGCAGTGAATAAATATTAAAAATTGGCAAAATTTAGGGGGCTCGGTTTTTGACAATTTGTTAGTATTATATTTTTGAATGGCACAAATTTGGCTTCCTTGAATGGGACAACTATTTTATTGCATATTTCATATCTATCCATCTATCTTATCCTCCATCTCTCTCTGTCTCTATCTCTCCCTTTCCCTCTACCTCTCTGTCTTTTTTTCACTCTCATACATTTATGATTAAAAAATTTACTTAAAAGAATACAATTTATATATATGTAGTATGCTGTACTGATAAGTGAAAATACCTTACCCCTATAATGGTTTTTTTTACCCCTCTTTTCTCTAAACTAAAATCGTAATGTTGTTTGCTTTTTAATTTATAAAAAATAATTTATTTGTGGATTAATACGTTATAATTTAGAGGTATGTTTATTAAATATAAATTATATTCTCTCCACAAATATCAATTCGTGATACTAGGTTAGGTACCGGTGATTTTTTGTCAAATTTTACTCATATTAATCCCAATTTTTGGAAAATGCAACTCCTGCTAAAGCAGTCGTTGCATTTTCGTCCTTGGGATTAATATTCGTAAAATTTATTTAAAAAACCACGATACCTAACCTAGTATCACTTATGATATTACCCCTGATAATACAATTTGAAATTTGTAGGTTTGCTTAGTATTGAGTTCCGCAGCACAAACCTTTAGGTTTGGGCGGCAAAATACATTTAAAATTGTAACATATCATTGTACTCAAATGTTGAAATAAATGACTTGAAATTAAATCAGTCATTAATTATAATTATTAATATTAATTTATTTTACTTTTCATAATATAGCTCGAGATATAAAACTTTCCGCTTCTATACATACAAGGCATGCCAAAATTTAAGAGGTGATTCTGCATCCAAATTATCAAAAAAAAGTTCCCATAAAGGTTGGTCCTAAGGGAGCTACGGCCCTTTACAATTGTAATAAAAATAAGGTTTTTAATTAATAACTCTGGTACCCTTTAAGTTAGAGCGACGAGCTTTTGCATGTTTACTAGTATTAATAAGGGCAATAAGTTTATGTTAATTTATTTTTTGAATTTATCCAGAGG
>CAUEHQ010000665.1:0-33769 GCA_958510825.1 Brachypterus glaber | reverse complement strand
ATATTTCGCATACGCAGTTGCTATGGCACAACCAATCACATATTAGCTTCTTTAGCAACATGGTATGGGAATCAGTTTTGCGAATGGTCAAGAATAGAGCTGCTGGTACTAATTCATACGAAAAGTGGTTGCAGTCAAATTGGATGACAGTTTGGTATAATGCAGTTGGTGTTGTCCCGATCAAAAGTTCCTATAGAATGGGGCCATATGACGCCTCATAACTCGAAAAGTGTGCATTTTTTGACTCCATTCTATAGGAACTTTTGATCGGGATAACATCAACTCGACACTCCCAAGCAACAAGGACGTAACTCAAGTTAGACCCATTTTGAGTTATACTCATAGGTAAACGCCTTGAAAAAAGACACACATGGTGGTACTACTCAGATTTCTCCCACAGGCCATTTTAACCAAAAGTTTACCTAAAAACACTAAAGTAAAAAAATTTAAACTTGAATATTATCAAAAACAAACAATAAATACTTATACAGTTAAATAAACAATTTTATAAGCTTTCAAATAACGTATTGCATGGCTTCCTTTTCCACTTCAATCATTTACCCACCCTTAAATAACAAACAAAAATATTTTTGTAATTTAGCTGTCGTGAAAAATGACAATATATGAGTTACGGCTTTGTTACTTAGGGGTACCAAATTTTCAGCCAATTCGACTGCAACCAGTTTTCATATACAGAATTACTCGCAGGCTGGAGGTAATCATAATAGGCCAGAATTATCCCCTTCAAAAAAAAATACAATCACAAACACAACCAAGACTTTTCCTTCAAAGTTTGTGAATTCTTTGTGCCCATAGGACTCGATTTAATCAGCATATCCATAGCTCACGGTCTTTACCAAACTCAACACACATCAGACATAGTTCATGATTCATTGCCGTTTCATTTTTATCATCACTTTCATCCGAATAGTATTCGGAGTTTTTCTTGTTGTTCAGACGTCTATTGTGCTTTTCCGCTCATTCTTTTATAAATTCGGGGTATCTCCAATATCAAAACTTTAAATATGACTTATCTGGCGTAAGAGTAGCCGGCGGGAATTACCCCAAAACAAATGGCCGTTATAACCACAAAACGTAAGTTTACAAATTTTTACCTAAAAGACAAAATTAACTAAATTTAATTATCAATCTATTACATAGTCCTAAACTACACTAGAGACTAATACTACATATACCACAAATGTAACTAATTAGGCTCAATTCATTTATTTACATGCCTTTGAAACTACAAGTGATACATCAAAACTGGCAAATTGCAATTATGTCTAATAACTTTCTACTTTACCGATTAAGAGTCGATCCCATTCTAGGTACACTATGAACTACTCACGAGTACATGAAGCACCTAGTATTTAAATTGAAAAATGAATATACAACTGAAATACTTGAACGCATCTTCACATCACCATCCCCCCAAAAACGGTCAGTACTTATTTAATTATTCATAAAGCTTTCATGATTTCAAACATAAATTCCCTAGACGTAGATTTTTTAAAACTAACTAAAGCCTTAAACGATTATTCCAAACAAGACATTAATAATATCATAGACAAATACAGGAATCCCAGACCAAAACGTCAGGACAATAGTGATAATAACAATTACACTACACAAGTCATACTTTCCTTGTGAACACTTTTACTGAGGAAGTCAAATATTAAGCCCATAGTTTAGTTCAACTAAAAACTGGGTCAATTTTTGACTTCTGCAAAAGATAAAATACCCCTGACTTCTGAGGGCATATATAAAATATCCTGCTCCTGCTCATAGGAGTCCTATGGTATAGTTCACATAGGTAACACTCAGAGAAAAATTTTACGAGACTATGGCTGATTCAGGCATACTTATCACTAATTAAAGTAAGTCGTTCTGTTCTTTTGATTGGAGGTGAGAAGCCATCTTTCTTTTTGGCCAATAAAAATGACAGAAGGGCTTAATTTAGTTAGTGATAGTTAAAGAGCATGAGCGCATTATAATATTAAAACAAATTTTCTCATATGCGGTTGAACAACATGTACATGAAATGGGTCATAAAATCAGCTTGTCTGAAACAAAACAAATATTAACTGGAGCCAGAAAAATACCAAGGCTAATACGGGAATTGTTACACATCCAGTCAACATAAATATGGACACTCGTTACCACTTACCTTCAATATGGAAATCAGTGATAAGCAAAACCTCATCACGGATGAAAAGCCACGACTCATCATAAATTGTGACACAAGTTGATTTGGAACTTAGTTTTAGATTACTACCTGAAGAAGATCTAACAGTAAGAGACGAAACGTTGGAAAGTAAAAATTTAAGAATACAGTCCTGAAAGTGAAAGTTCTGTATATCTATGTGGCCGTAAAAGCTAAAAATTTAAGAAATTCAAAATATTCGCAAGAAATTTACAAATATCTCTTGCAAGGCCGGTTTTTTAAAAACTGGTTGTTCAAAGGGATGGGATTTTTCTAAGGATTTTTATGTTTAAACGGCCATTGCAAACTACAACATATCAAAATTTTAAGTTTAACAGTTGGTCAAAAATACGGTTTTTAGGAAGGTCCTTTGAAAGTTATTTTTTAAAAGTTTGGTTTTAGGGGGGGGGCGCCAACCTTCCTGTATCCGGGACTGTGCTCGGAACTACTTAATATTAATTACTTAAATTATTTAGCATTAACCTAAAACTTTATACAAAATAGATGAGAAACCTTAGTTGTACTACTTCTGGAAAATTTATCGAAGCCTTATTGAAGGAATATTTTAAGCAGCATCTATTATATTCTCATATTAAATTTCCTAAACAATACAAGATAATATTTTAAATATAAAACAAGCCTTAAAGATATAAAATATATAGTATACTTCTATAAGATATATAATATATAGTAGAGTGGGTCGAAAAACAAAAAAGTTTTCGGATTGAGATCTAATAGCAAAAAAAGTTGTAACACATCAAAAAACATGTTTTAAAAAAAATTGGTCAAAATTCATTGAATAACTTAGGAGCGCAAAGACCACAAAGTTTTTATATTACTCTTAAAACGTACAACTTTTCAACACGATAACTTGAGAACGGTTTAAGACAAAAACTTAAAAATTGAAACAGGTTTTTAAAATCATAACTTGATTTTGATTTTTTTTTTTGAAAAAATTTGATGCAAAATTTATATTTTTGCAATAACTTGCTTAGTTTTAAAGTTAGGTATATAAAGTTATTTATTTATTAATATTAATGGAAAATAATAGACCAAAATATGGCGCAAGGATTCAAGAGTCTTCACCTAAAAAAATGATGTACACTATAATTACCATTTTTAAAATATAGCGAAATTTGACAAAAAGAAAGCAAAATCTAGTAAATATTTAAAACAACACTATACAGTGCTTAAATTAGGTCTGGAATCACACGATTAACTTTTTTAAATAAACGCACCGACAGGTAGATTAATATTTTTAATTTTGCAAATTTTGGTGTAAAAAAAGTTATCACATTTGTTACCCCCTTGCAGCTACCTATTTTTTATAAGCCCTTTTCCAAATTTGGCTTTATCATACACCGTTAGAAAGCTTATTAAATAACATTTTCAACGATGTATCACAAGAGGTAGGTTTTTATTGGAAAAAAAAATCTGTGATGGGAGGGTGCACGGGGGTAAAAATTTTGAAAAGTTCTTTTACACCAAAATTTGCAAAATTAAAAATAAAAATCGACCTCTCCGAGGGTTTATTAACTTGAACTGAAAAGTTAATCGGGTGATTCCAGACTATTTACGCACTGCACTATACAATTAGTTTATTATTCCATCAATCTATACATCTTGCAATAGATGGCGCACAAGTCTACATCAATCTAATGGCTATATTCCTTTTGCGAATAAAGTCTAAAACCGTTTTCTTAATCAGCGTGCAGAGTTGACTCTTGGTACTGAAGAGGGCCAGCAGCCGGAAACTGTCAGTCTACCAATATCACTCTGTACGATGATTAGAAAATAGATTGATGGAATAATAAATTAATATTTTTATAATTTTGTTTAAAATTAAAAATTTCTGTCCTTAGTGTTTTAAATATTTACTAGATTTTGCTTTCTTTTTTCCAAATTTCCCTATATTTCAAAAATGTTAACTATATATAGTGTACATTATTTTTTTAGGTGAAGACCCTTGAATCCTTGCGCCATCTTTTGGTCTATTACTTTCCATTATTATTAATAATAATTAAAATTTGGTACGAACCAATAAAATAACATTTAATTTTTTTCCCATGTATATTTAGTTATTTCATTAAATATCTCGAAAACGGTAATACTTACGCAAAAAATGAATAATACCATTCTTGTAGGGCCTAAAAAGACCTTTTTATTAATATATAATTTTATATACCTAACTTTAAAACTAGGCAAGTTATTAAAAAAAAATAAATTTTGCCCCTTTTGTCCCACTTATTGGACATTAACTTAAAAATCAAAATTAAATTTTGAGTTTAAAAGGCTGTGTTTCAATTTTCAAGTCTTTGTCTTAAACCGTTCTCAAGTTATCGTGTTGAAAAGTTGTATGTTTTAAGAGAAAAATAGTAGCTTTGTGTTATTCGCCCTCCTAAGGTATTCAAAGAATTTTGACAATTTTTTTTAAACGTGTTTTTTTGATGTGTTACAACTTTTTTTTGCTATTAGATCTCAATCCGAAAACTTTTTTGTTTTTTGATCCACTCTAATATACACGGTGTATTTTAAATAGGGTCCAAAATTAATTTTAAGGGGTGATTCTACATTAGAAAATATGACAAAAAGTTCCTATGTACTTACTTTAACCAGGTGTGTGTTGAAAACCGAAATTTCAATGATGCAGGGTAAATCTACATCAAGAACTAAGAAAAAAACCTCATACACAGGTACTTCCAAAAATCAATCCTAAGGGGCTATGGTCTCGTAAAAATGCACCATTTTTAAAGGGCCATAGTAGCTTTAAAACCGATTTTTCGACATACATGTATAGAAAATTTTTTTCTTAGTTTTCGATATAGAATAACCCTGCATCATTAAAATTTTGGTTTTCAACGTTTTAGTATTTAATTTTTCTTCCACGAACCGTGAAATTTCACCTTCAAATTAATTTTTCTCGAAAACGGTTGGTCCTACAGTGTTACAATAAGAGTAACTTTTTTATGTATTTTGACCGGAGGAATCATATACCAAAAATAAAATCACAAAAAAGTTACACAGGTAAAAGTTTGGGACAAAAAGTTTAGCACGCCCCTGGTAAAAATAAGTACATAAAAATAACAAACGAAGATGGGCCTTATTAAGATAAGTTCACGTGCAAAATATCGTTGCTATATCTTAAAGGGTTCCCAAGTTATTAAATAAAAACGGATTTTTTTAGCCACTTTCAAAGGGGCGTAGCTTTCTTAAAATGCATTTTTAGACATATGTTTATAGAAACTTTTTGTCATATTTTTTGATGTAGAATCACCCCTTTTGGACCCTATTTCAAATACACCGTGTATAGTATACTTCTCCCAGTTGTCAGTATTTTTTTCCTGCTAAAGTTTATTTTCAGGGGATTTTGGTTTGGCCTTATTAAGATAAGTTCACGTGCAAAATCTCGTTGCTATATCTTAAAAGGTTCCCAAGTTAATAAATAAAAACGGATTTTTTTAGCCACTTTCAAAGGGGCGTAGCTTTCTTAAAATGCATTTTTAGACATATGTTTATAGGAACTTTTTGTCATATTTTTTGATGTAGAATCACCCCTCTCGGACCCTATTTCAAATACACCGTGTATAGTATACTTCTCCCAGTTGTCAGTATTTTTTTCCTGCTAAAGTTTATTTTTAGGGGATTTTGGTTTTCTCAAATTTGGTAGGTACGACCTACCTCTCGACCAGAGGTAGGTACCACTGATCTTTTGAATATAAAAATTAAGTAATTTTTCCTGGAAAAATGAAAGATCGGAGATTTTCTCCCAATATTTTGGATTTTTTTAAATTTTTACGGGCTAAGTCCTTTCTTATATTTAGGGGAATACTTTTTAATTTCAAGAAGCTCCGTGTCCTTATTACCTAGTAATGATTTTTTTCTGGAAATTTGAAGTCGATCGGATTATTATTTCTTAATTTATCATGCGGAAAAAAAACTTGACATACGGACAGACGGAAGGATATGTTTAAAAGTTGTTTAGAATTGTGTATAACGCAACTTGGTACAAAACTTAATTTTAGACAAAAAAACTGCACTTGATTTTAAGGTATCTTATCTTATAAGGTATTATTTCATATTATAGGTCTGCTTGGGAATAAATGGTGCATAAACCGGACTTGAGCAGACTCAAGTACGGTTTGTGCGTCATTTTAAATCCACTTTTTTTAAAAATACTGACCATTTAGAAGTTATTTAAAATTAACTCGATAAGTGAGCGTGAGCTCACCTTTAATTCTTGGGAACCTTCTTCTCTCTACTTCATTAGGAAGGTCTAAACAAAATCCCTACCAATTTTTAAAATTTTTGATTATTTTGACTAAAAAAACCTTCGTTGCCAGGACCACAAGTAAAAAATGGCCTTTTTCACGGTGTAACTGATTATTTTTTTATGAATAAGGACAGTCCAAATTAAGTTTCAATTTAAAATAAAACCTAATTACAAGAGAACTTATTCTTAAATAATGAGAAGAAACCCCATTGTTGTAGAATTACATTTAAGATGGCTCTTACGGACAGAATAAAAATGAGTTGACACATTTTCTTCTATTTTACTACATCTTTTTCTATAAATATTTTAGCAAAAGCCTGCACATTGAGTTTTGCTAATAAATGACAAAATTTACTTAATAAATTTTGTCCAAATAATTATAACTTTAAAAGAAAAATATTAAACCAGCATACCTGCACAAATATATTTTATTGGTCTATAATTTACGAAATAGGGTGGATTTAGAGTTAAGTTATATAACATAATTATGGGAGGTGAAATCGAAAATTTTTGGGGCATTCACAAAAAAAAATTTAGTCAACGACAAACCAAGAAAAGCCCCGATTCTTTTTTAGATATAAAATATTGATTAAGTCGTTTAAATTCTGGCATAACATACTACATTTTCTCTAAACATTTTGGTTATGGTGGTTAAATAACTCCAGTGCCTCCTCTAAATCTACAACTATTACGAAATATCATTTGACAAGGTAAAAGCAAGTAAGGACCATCAAATCAGTTTGACGAGGTAACAACAAAGCGTCGGGACGAGTCAAAAAACCTACAATTTAAAGTTTCATATCGACACTCCCAAGCAACAAGGATGTAACTCAAGTTAGACCCATTTTGAGTTATACTCATAGGGAAACGCCTTGAAAAAAGACACACATGGTGGTACTACTCAGGTTTCTCCACAGTCCACTTTAAGCAAAAGTTTACTTGAAATCACTAAAGTAAAAAATTCTAAACTTGAATATTATCAGAAACAAACAGTAAATAAACAATAAATACAGTTAAATAGAGAATTTTATAAGCTTTCAAATGATGGTGGTTAAATAACTCCAGTGCCCCCTCTAAATCTACAACTATTACGAAATATCATTTGTCAAGGTAAAAGCAAGTAAGGACCATTAAATCAGTTTGACGAGGTAACAACAACGCGACGAGTCAAAAAACCTACAATTTAAAGTTTCATATGATCAAAACGTTGAATTAACATTGTTGATCCTAGTAAACTTCATTGATTCATAATTTTTGAAAAGGTAAATAAAATATCTTAGGTTGAAATTCAATAACTTATATTTACAACTTGAAAAATATTATTTTATTTTAAAAAAATATGTGCTTTTAACAACCACCTAAATTACAATTCAAAAAATACCAGCAGTGTAAAAATTCTAACAATTTAAGGTTGATTAATCATTAAAATTGTCACTAACATTATCAGTAAAATTATTAAAAAAATTAATTAAATTTAAAATCTAGTGCGTTAATTTTCCTTAAAAATATGTGTAAATAGTGAATTCGACTGAAATAAAACTTTATAAGAATGTACAACAAGAAGTAAGTAACAACTTCTTTTCCAATACAACTATAAACAGACAATTATTAACTGAATTATTAACAGAAACACAAAAGTATTAATTAATTAGGTATTAATTTATGAATTTATATTTAAGAAATTAGTAGGTGATTCTATCCTATTTTTAAATAAAAAACTAACCTTAATGTTTGTTTAGTGTTAATGAATAAATAAACCTTTATTTATTATTTAAAACTTTCTATAGCTTTACGAACAGAAGTTTCGGTAACATTCCCTTGACCTATCTGGCTCACCATGTACCAAATGGAAAATGTACCATCAACACCAGTCATATCTCCACCAGCTAAGAAATTCAAAATCCTCAACATGGTTCCGCAATCTTCCATTGGCTTTTTCAGTATTGTCACCAAATCAAGTTTAAACTGCAAATTATAAAGAGACAAATAAATATTTAAATAAGGTTGTGTAATTTTTTTATAATGTTGGTTCATTTTGCAAAAATTTTAGCTGTAAAAATTCTATTAATTTTAAATGTTGGTTATTTAATATTAGAAATTACACAGGCCTACATTTGAAAACCTTTTGAAAGTTTTTCGTTAAGTGGTGTTTTATAAACACGTAGGTAATGATAATTCCAAGGCCGTAATTTCGGGGTTGATAGGGATACATAGAGAAAGCAATTGGCGTTCCTTTTGCACCAACCTAATATTGCAGATCTTTTTCTTTCAAGCTCATGTCTTTTACTTCTTCTTCTACGCTCATGTCTTTTACTTCTTTTTCGTCCCGGGGCGACTTTCTATTGACGGAGGCTTAACAGTGATTTCGCAGAACTGCCGCCGGACAGAGTGACCCTATTTTTTCTTCTACTCAAGTTTTTCAAACCCAATTTATGTTTTTGATAAACTTGATTAGAAGAAAAACATAACTCGGTTAAGCTTCAAATTTAAAGCACAGCATCAATAAAATTCATGTAGTACTTTTTAAGTTAATTCAAAAAATGACAACTTTCAGGAAAATCCTGATATCTCCTAAACCAGAAGTAAAAATGTAAAAAAATAAAAAAGAAAATATTCATTAAAACTGCGGCAATAAGAAAGACTTTAATAAACAGTTGCAGTGGCGTACCATGCAAGTCCTAGAAGATGGGGTAAAAAACATAGTTGTACATTATTTGTTGCTGTTAATACGAAAAAAAAATTTTAATCATTCAAATCCATTCATTAGTTTTCGAAATATTTGAATTTAAAAAATGAAAATTTTTTAGGTGTCCGGAATTTAATGCGCGGCAGTGTATAATATAGTACCTTCATAATCTATCTTACCTCTTTAAATTTCTTGAGTAGAATGTATAAAATATTGGAACAATTCTCTTGCTGAGCAATTTCACGCAAATCAAGTTTATTTCCTTTCAAGGAATCTATTTGAATGATGTCTAAGAATTCCTTCACACCAAACATAACTGTTAATATTTTATTTTGAAGAAATGATGTATTGATGGAACCTAAATAAAATATATAAATTTAAAAATTGTATACAAAAAAAGACATATAAAAAGAGAAAATTTCAAAATTTAAATGCTGTATAAAATGATATTTGTTGCGTTTTGTCGGATCATTCCGTGGTTTCAATGGTTTAGACAGAATGCACAAAGCAACAAAACGCCAATGTTTGGTTCACGGTTTTTTAATACAATGTCATTTGCACAGACCACCATAGACTTAGATCTTGATTGTTGTCAATAGTTATGTTATGCTAAGTGCGCATCCAGAGGGCACCACTATTTTTAGTCTAACTAAAAGAAAACGGTTTATGTCTGAGATAAAAATACAGGGATGCCGCACAAAAAATTGTAAAAATTACAATCATTAACGTGTTAACCTGTAATCAAGCATTATTAAGTAATTTTCACATTTTTTGTAATACTATAAGCAATAACTACGTATAATATTATAAAAGAATGTGAAATATATACCTATCCGAATTCTTTCGGATAACATCGATTGACGTGAAATTTGGACAGTACTTAGAGGATGGCTCAAGGAACAAAAGTGACCTACCCTGGGGGTAAATGTTACCCCTTCTCCGGGGTGGAAATTATTATACTCAAAATAAATACAGGAGAAAAAAGTTTCCTATAAAGTTATATCGATAAGTCAATACTTTTTGAGTTATACGTGATTGAAAATTTTAATTAATCTTACCTACATATTGTAGGAGTGGGGAAACTTTCTTTCCCGTTACAACCGCCGTGTGAAAAGGTATATTTTGTAACAAATTGTGATTTTAGTAAAACTGAATATTCAGGATTAATACTATTATCATAATAGTCTTCAGTAGAACCTGCAAAATTAGTTATATGGGCTGAAGTGTTTTTTTCGTCTGGTTCGGATTAATGAAGACTGGTTCCTTCCACGTGACCGAAAACCTTTACTCACTATTATACGGTGACTAAAACAGTATTTTTCTGTTATACACAGGTTATCAATTGGATTAACATCAAATAGTTGTATTTGGATTAGAGTAGTTTAATTAGAATTGTTGGATATCCTTTTGGGTACAAAAATCTAATTTGTTTTGTAGTATTGTAGTAGAACTGCTAAATAGACAAATAAATTAACTATATTTTTTTTAAGCTAGGTAGTTTTATATAAAACCCGAATATATGGGTAAATCGTAATTTTGTTTTATTAGGGTATTTTTACGAATAGTTCTAAGCGTGGATCGAAATATGTATATGGGTGTATCGTTGTTTCTTTATGCCCACAATTTTGATTGTGTATTCAGATAGCTACCGATATCTCCAGAGAACTTCAGGGATTAGCCCACTGCCTGGACTTAACCTATTGTTTATCGAGTACCTGTAGATGGATATTGACAAGTGTTAAGAACCTCATACAACTGTAGAACCATTGCTAAATGGTTATATCCAGGTATTTTTAGTAGTAATTACTTTACTCCCAGTGATTCATTCACGGTACATGTAAACAATTAATAAATATTGACTCACCTGGAGCTTTCCACAATGTTTCCCATTCCTTTGCAGTCCAGAATGCTGATTTACATATTTCATAGTAACCAAGTAAACCTACTCCATAAGCCTCAAAAACTAAGTCAACACCAAGAGTGCTAATAATGTTATTTAAATCTTTTTCAAATAAAGTTTGGTCTGATGTTGTTTCAATTCTTTCACAATTTTTCGAATTTTTTTCGAAATCGTTTTGAACATCATCAGAATATTTTATATAATCTTCTTCTTGTTTTAAGTTATATTTTTTATTAAGTTTGCAGCGATAAATACAGTCTTCGTCTTCCACTGTAACGACATAAATCGTCACTTTGTAATATAGCAAGGGTTAATTAAACTATTCGTTTACTTACGTTATAATTTATGTTTATTTTGTATATAAATAGTTACGTACGTACAGAACTATTTTGTATCTGGGACTATTTTGTAGCAGGAACTGAATTCTAACCATATGAGTCTCTATTCCATAGTTCTACCTGAAAATAACATAAAGAAAACATAATTAGAATATGATTTTTAATAATAAAGAATCATATGACTTATTTCTCTATAATACATTTGTCTATGGACTTACCTTGTTTTTATATGTTTCAGAGTCTATTGAGGGTTGGATTTCACTGGCTTTCATCTGTAGCTTGTTTCTCCTGGAAAATTTCATATGTTTATTTCTTCGGGATAATCCAGAATTTGTTGAAAATAGTTTGCTGGAACTGCTCACTTAGATTCAGTATTTTGTTTATACTTAGTTCACAGGACACTTAGTATTCTGTTCGTATTTTTATTAGTTTTGCTGATAAACAATAAGTATTGTTTATATTTGTTTCTTAGAGTAATATTTTGAGGTTAGATATCACTAATACAGATTTATTAGGAAACATTCTTTTAATTAGTTATTATTTTTGGTGTCGTTTCAGTTACCTTTATTAGGAATCCTATACGGTAAAACTGTAGTTGATAATGACTTGCATAGATGTCGCTAATAGTTCAGAAATAGGATTTTATTCACCTGAAGGGTTGATACCGGTTGATAAGGTCGATTTTCGCTCTTTCTTGATGAACTCTGTACAATGGTGGTCTCATTTTGACGAGTGTTTATTTTCTGTAATCATCGAAGTAATCCTTCATGTATTTTTATTTAAAGTTAGTGAAAATGAATATTTAAACAATGCGGAAGATATTATAACTGATATTTTATACAATTACGCATCGAAGACTTAGAATGAGACGTAAGTTAAGTTTTTCTGTTTCTTAGAATATTTCTGACATATAATTATTGTTTTAGCACCATTATTACCATTAATTAAGCACAATCACTAGACCATTAATTACTCACCATTTCTATACCATTAATATGGAATTACATTAATTTGGGTTGAAGTTTATTTTGGTATATTTGATATACAAGTTCTCCGCATGGAGTGATGTTCTGTTGGAACATGGTTCTGTATTTTTCGGCATAGATAAATTCTATATGACCGTCTAGCAGACAATTTTATATTGGACATAATTTTCAAAAGCATATTTAATCCCGGACAACATTTTCAATCGTACATTTTATCCTGGAAGATAATTTTTCCAAAGTAGATGGGACAGCATATATTTTTTTTTCTTTCATTTGAGAAATGAATTCATCAGTATTGGGGAGACTTGCACAGATGGAGACGATGGAATTCATACCTCATGGATTTTGCAGAAACCAGCTAAGTACTCATTCTGAAAACTTTTGAAAGCAATATTTCATATTTTTTAAATTCTTTTATTTCAATATTCTTATAACTGTAAACTTTATCAGATCTGATATAGTATTGATTAATACTATATGCCCTTCTGGCTTTTGTTCATTTTTAGGTACTTATTTTTTTTTAAAACATTTAATCTCATTTATTAATTATTAAATATCATACTTTTGATTAAATGATTTCTAATTTAAGCATGACTTTTATACACTGCAAGAAATGATTGTTGTTTACATACATTTCTTGGTGCTTGCTGAACTTCATGTTTTCTTTATACATTTAAGTCGAATGATTTCTGAATTTAGTAATTTTTATTAAGATTTCTTTAATTATATCTTAATATAATTACACATATTTTATATATATATTAATACATTACTTGATGTGCTTTCATTAAGTTTATTTATAATAAATTTCTCAAATGAATTATCTTATTTTATTTAGGGGTTATATTTTCTCAAACTGAAAAGCTTAAGTATTTACACTAGGTTGTTACTTACCTAAAGGAGTAAAAGCTAAAGTAACTGGCGCCCCTAACAACATTAATCAATTCTTTCTATTTTTCCCTTGCCCATACCCATTGCTCCGCTGTCAAAACTAGCCGTTGGCAGTGAACGTATTAATTACGGGACACTAATATTGGCGCCCAAGAACGTGGTATTTGGATAGATAGAACACTTGTTTTTTTAATTTTACTCCATTTTTCTCAGTGTATTTTTTGTAAAAATCTAAAGCTTATTTTTTTTTTTCAGTGTAACTTAAAGTTCATTTTGAGAAAAACTACATATAACTGTTGAATAAAATAATTTTTGTTGAAAATTAAGTAAAATTAGAGTTAATCTGATAAGAAATATCAGATATGTGTTTTTTATGTTTATTCTGAATTTTATGGAATAACATGGAATAGAGAAATTTTGGCGTGGGTTCAGTTTTTCTAGAAATTATCGTTTATTCAATAGAAATAAATGGATAATAGGGTATTTATTTATGCGAAGGATATGAATAAATATTAGCTAATTTTGTAGTTTTGGAGACTATTTATAATTATTAATTTGTCCAATTGAGATAAATAATAATTTAGTATTTTTTTGACATATTTGGGAAATTTTCCAAAGTATGCAAAAACTTTGTTGAGCAGTGTACACAAAAAAAAAAAATTATTTGTGGTACAGTATAAATATTTTATTATTAAAATAAATATTTTGAGTAAATTAAAGTTAATTTTGAAAAATAAATATTCAAAATGGACGATTTAGATAAAATGGAAATGAGATTTTTGACTGCAGAAATGGTAAATTATGAACTTCGTATAAGACATTTAACAGCAAAAAATAATAGAGCATCTAGAATTAAAGTTTTAGGTAGAGCCATAGCTAGGGAAGATCCTAAAGTAAAATATGTAGATCCGACTTTTAATTTTAACAGTGAAGTGGAAAATATTAATAGAATTTTAGATAGTATATCTTCAGAAATTGTAGAATATCATGGTGATTATAGTTTAGCCGATTTAAGAAAATTAAAAACTTATTTAGTACATGTAACAAATCGTCTGCAACGTTTTCCTGAAGTAGAAGAAAATAAAGTTAGACGTATTCAATTTTTAGAAATAACTAAAGCAACTTGTTTAGAAATAGAAGCAGATATTTTAGATCTTTATGAAAAATCTGGTAAAAATTCAGATCTTACTCAAGTAAATAATAATATTTCATTACATAATAGTACACAGTTTAGTCCTAATGTTTCTAGTAAAAAAGATAATGATTATTTAAAATCAGTACCAGTTTATAAATGGAATATTAATTTTGATGGAAAGTCTAATGTTTTAAATTTTATTGAGCAAGTTGAATATATGAAAATAAGTAGAAATGTTACAGACGAAATGTTATTTAAATCCGCATATGACTTATTCAAAGAACCAGCATTGTCATGGTTTCTCTCAATTAAAGATAATTTAAATTCGTGGTCTCAAATAATTCAAGCATTAAAAAAAGATTTTCTTCCAGCTAACATAGATGATAGAACATGGGATGATATCCGTTCTAGATATCAAAATCCCGATGAATCTATCGCAATTTTTATAGGTGCTATGGAAACCTTGTTTAAACGTTTAATTCATGCTGCAAGTTTATATACTAGACTTAAGACGATTAGAGAAAGAATATTACCACATTATTTTACACCATTATCACTTATAGAAATAAATGATTTAGAAGATTTAAAAGACAGTTGTAAAAGAATAGATGAAGCTTATCAATTAAAACAAAAGAGCATAGCAGGTAAAAGTGTGGCAAAAAATAAAGCAGTTAATAAAGTAAATGTCCTAAGTTCGGATATAAGTCAAAATTTTAGTAGTAAATGTAATTGTAGTCATAATACCACAGTGTCCAAACTTACCCCATCTTCCTCTACTCGTCAAAGTTCAGTATGTAATAGTAGTCAAGTTTCTCAAATTAGTCAAAGTACCAATCAAAGCTTTAATAATACACAGAATAGTAGTAATAGTAGTAATAATAAAAGTAGACAAGTAATTTGTTATAACTGTAACCAACCAAATCATATTTTTAGCAAATGTTTAGCTAAAAGAACAAAGTTTTGTTATAAATGTGGATATAAAGATGTAGTTTTTAAAAATTGCCCTTCCTGTACAAAAAACTAAATAGGAAAGTGGATGATTTTAGTCGGCATTCACTTAATAAAAAGGCTAAAAATAATAATGACAGTCAGGTAAAAAAGGATAACAAAACTACTTTTTGTAAAAACATTTATTATAATAAAAATAATATCAATTCTTTACAAAAATCAAGTATAACAGAAACAAATAAACGATTTTATTTGAATGAATGGAAAGATTGGTTGGATAAAGTTAAAAATTTTTATAAACCGTATAGTTTGTCTGTAATTAATAAAAATTCTTTTATTAAATTACCTAGAGATAACCGTCCATATATTAAAGTAAATATTTTTGATAAAAATATAACAGCTTTGATTGATACAGGTGCAAATTGTTCAGTGGCTGGTGGTCACGCGATTAAAATTTTAGAAAAATTTAATTTAAAAATTGATAAATGTCTTATACCGCATGTTACTACAGCTGATAAATCTAAACAGTTAGTAACTGGTGTTGTTTATTTACCTATTAAAGTAGATAATGAAGTTAAGATTTTACAAGTCTTGGTTGTTCCAAAACAAATTTTATTTTTGGTGTGAATTTTTTACAATTGTTTTCTATGACTCTGGATTTTTCTGATGAATCTTGGAACAATAAAATTAATAATTTGAATGTGATCAGTAACAGTGATAGTCAGGATATAAATAAAGATAATTCAGTAGGCTTATGTGACTTGACAGACGAACAGAAAAAGATAGCAGATAAATTTGTTAGTTTATTTAAAGAATTATATAGCGAAAAAATAGGTAGAACAAATTTAATAGAACATGATATAGATACAGGAAATAATAAACCTTTTAAAATGCGTCAATATCCTTTGTCACCTTATTTAATAGAAATTTTACATAAAGAGTTAGATAAAATGTTAAAAGATGATATAGTTTCACCATCTTATTCTGATTTTAATTCACCAGTTTTATTAGTAAAAAAAGCTAATGGTACATACCGTTTTTGTTTTGATGGACGTAAATTAAATTCTATTACAAAAGGTGATTCACATCCTTTACCAAGGATAGACTCCATTTTAAGTTTATTAGGCGATGCAAAATATATATCAAGTATAGATTTAAAAAATGCTTTTTGGCAGATTCCACTTACAAAAACTGCTAAAGAAAAAACTGCATTTTCCGTACCTGGTAGGGGACTATTTGAATTTAATGTAATGTGTTATGGACTCAAAAATGGAACACAAAGTCAGCAAAGATTAATGGATAAACTTTTTCCTTTCTCCTTTTATCCAAATATATTTGTTTATATTGACGACATTATAATAGTATCAAAAACTTTTGAGGAACATATTAAATTACTTCAAATAGTACATGAAAAATTAAAATCTGCTAATCTTACAATAAATTTTGAAAAAAGTAATTTTTTTAGAAAATCACTTAAGTATTTAGGTTTTGTAATTGATAATTTTGGTTTAAGAACCGATCCGCAAAAAGTAGAAGCAATAATAAACTATCCTAGACCAACAAATAGTACAGAGATAAAACGATTTTTAGGTGTAGCTTCGTGGTATCGTAGATTTGTTAGGAATTTTTCAACAATTGTTAGTCCATTAAATTCACTTTTAAAGGGCAAAGGTAAAAAACAAGCCATTAGTTGGAATACTGATGCAGAAAAAGCTTTTTTATTGTTGAAGGAATCTTTAATAAATGCTCCAGCTTTAGCAAGTCCCAATTTTTCTTTACCATTTGTTATACAATGTGATGCTTCTTTAGTTGGCCTCGGTTCCATATTAACACAAACGCAAGATGGTCAAGAAAAAGTAATAGCTTATGCTAGTAGAGCTTTAACACGTAGTGAAATAAAATATTCTGTAGGTGAAAAGGAATGTTTAGCTGTTTTGTTTGCTATAGATAGGTTTAGACCATATATTGAAGGTGTTAAATTCACAGTAATTACAGATCATTCTTCATTAAAATATTTGAGTAATATGAAAGATCCCTCTGGTCGCTTGGCTAGATGGTCATTAAAATTACAGCAATATGATATGGATATTGTATATCGTAGAGGTAAATTAAATGTAGTAGCTGATGGGTTATCCAGAGCTTTTGATAGAATAGAACCAGAAAAATCAATTTTTCCAGATGTAAATTTAATTAATTTTAATGTAAATGATTATAATAGTGATAAATATTATATTCAGTTGAGGGAAAAAATTGGTAAGAGTCCAGATTCATATCCGCAATTTAAAGTTATTGATGATAATATTTATAAGTTCATACCGACCAAGACAAAAGTAAAAAGTAATATTATAGAGTGGAAATTGTTAGTGCCTCAAAAATGTCGTAAACAAGTACTAAAAGAATGTCATGACGATGTATTAGCTTCTCATATGGGATTTTTTAAAACTTTTCATAGAATTTCAGAAACATATTTTTGGCCAAAAATGCGTAAAGATATTTTAAAGTATGTAAGATGTTGTAATATTTGTCAATCACAAAAAGTTAGTAATTCTGCACGTTTTGGATTGATGGGTCGTGAAAAAGAAGTAAATTATCCGTGGCAAGTTATTTCATGTGATTTGCAGGGACCATTTCCCAGAAGTTCTAAAGGTTTTTGTTATCTTTTAGTTGTGTCAGACTGGTTTACAAAGTATACATTATTACATTCTTTGAGGGAAGCTACTGCAAATGCAATATGTAAATTCATTGAGAATGAAGTTTTTTTAGTTTACGGAGTCTGTCAATTTTTAATTGTCGATAATGGAAAACAATTTGCTGGTAAAGTTTTTAAAAAATTAGCAGATGAATATAATGTACAGAAAATTTGGTTTAATGCACTTTACCATAGTCAAAATAATCCGACGGAAAGGCAACATCGCACAATTTCTACTGCTATAAGATCATATATAAAAGATAATCAAAAAGAATGGTGTAAAAATTTAGCAAAAATAGGTCTAGCTTTACGAACGTCTGTAAATGAAGTTACGGGGTATACGCCGGCATTTCTTAATTTTGGGAGGAATGTACCTATCACAGGAACTTATTATGGCAAAATGACATCAACTGATGGTGTTAAATTAGAACCTTGTGACAGAGACTCGTATAGTCAAGACTTGGGAAATCTTAAAGAGATTTTTGTTGATGTAAAGAAATATTTACATGAAGCTTATGAACGTAATAAGCGTACTTATGATTTGCGCAAGCGTGAAGTAAATTTTGATATAGGTGAAAAAGTTTGGAGACGAAACAAAGTACTCTCAGATGCTAGTAAAAGTTTTGCTGCAAAACTTGCTCCAAAGTACATACTTTGCAAAGTTGTTGCGAAAAAGTCAAAGTTAGTGTATATTTTGGAAAATGCAGATGGTCATAGAGGCGACTGGCATGTTAAAGATCTAAAGAAATATTTTGGATCGAATAGTGACATTTCAGTTGGCTAGATTTTATTAAATAAGAATATTTTCTTAGTATCATTCGGAATGATATTTAAAAAATACCAATGTATTGAAAATATTTAAAGGGTACCCAAAACTTTTGTATATAGTAAAAAAAAAATATATAAATATATTTTTTGTAGAAGAGAATTCTGGTGCACACAGTCAAGTCTTATTTCTATTTTTTTATCTTGATAAAACTTAGCTAAAAAGAAAAACAAAATTAATTATGACAATTACCTGATTATGACAATTACCTGTTTATGACACACACCGATAAAGTCCCAAAATTATGTTCTACATAAGAGTAGGCGGATGATACACGTAGTTATCAAGCTTAGCTATTGTTAATTATCAAGTAGTATTTCAAATGATTTACATAAAGTATTGTATTTTTTTGTTGATTTGTTAAATAAAATATAGTATATATTTTAGCTATTTAAGTTAAATAGTTATAGAGTTTGGTATAAAAATATTTTTTGTATATTAAATATTTTTATTATTTTTGGAGGGGGCATGTGTAACGACATAAATCGTCACTTTGTAATATAGCAAGGGTTAATTAAACTATTCGTTTACTTACGTTATAATTTATGTTTATTTTGTATATAAATAGTTACGTACGTACAGAACTATTTTGTATCTGGGACTATTTTGTAGCAGGAACTGAATTCTAACCATATGAGTCTCTATTCCATAGTTCTACCTGAAAATAACATAAAGAAAACATAATTAGAATATGATTTTTAATAATAAAGAATCATATGACTTATTTCTCTATAATACATTTGTCTATGGACTTACCTTGTTTTTATATGTTTCAGAGTCTATTGAGGGTTGGATTTCACTGGCTTTCATCTGTAGCTTGTTTCTCCTGGAAAATTTCATATGTTTATTTCTTCGGGATAATCCAGAATTTGTTGAAAATAGTTTGCTGGAACTGCTCACTTAGATTCAGTATTTTGTTTATACTTAGTTCACAGGACACTTAGTATTCTGTTCGTATTTTTATTAGTTTTGCTGATAAACAATAAGTATTGTTTATATTTGTTTCTTAGAGTAATATTTTGAGGTTAGATATCACTAATACAGATTTATTAGGAAACATTCTTTTAATTAGTTATTATTTTTGGTGTCGTTTCAGTTACCTTTATTAGGAATCCTATACGGTAAAACTGTAGTTGATAATGACTTGCATAGATGTCGCTAATAGTTCAGAAATAGGATTTTATTCACCTGAAGGGTTGATACCGGTTGATAAGGTCGATTTTCGCTCTTTCTTGATGAACTCTGTACAATGGTGGTCTCATTTTGACGAGTGTTTATTTTCTGTAATCATCGAAGTAATCCTTCATGTATTTTTATTTAAAGTTAGTGAAAATGAATATTTAAACAATGCGGAAGATATTATAACTGATATTTTATACAATTACGCATCGAAGACTTAGAATGAGACGTAAGTTAAGTTTTTCTGTTTCTTAGAATATTTCTGACATATAATTATTGTTTTAGCACCATTATTACCATTAATTAAGCACAATCACTAGACCATTAATTACTCACCATTTCTATACCATTAATATGGAATTACATTAATTTGGGTTGAAGTTTATTTTGGTATATTTGATATACAAGTTCTCCGCATGGAGTGATGTTCTGTTGGAACATGGTTCTGTATTTTTCGGCATAGATAAATTCTATATGACCGTCTAGCAGACAATTTTATATTGGACATAATTTTCAAAAGCATATTTAATCCCGGACAACATTTTCAATCGTACATTTTATCCTGGAAGATAATTTTTCCAAAGTAGATGGGACAGCATATATTTTTTTTTCTTTCATTTGAGAAATGAATTCATCAGTATTGGGGAGACTTGCACAGATGGAGACGATGGAATTCATACCTCATGGATTTTGCAGAAACCAGCTAAGTACTCATTCTGAAAACTTTTGAAAGCAATATTTCATATTTTTTAAATTCTTTTATTTCAATATTCTTATAACTGTAAACTTTATCAGATCTGATATAGTATTGATTAATACTATATGCCCTTCTGGCTTTTGTTCATTTTTAGGTACTTATTTTTTTTTAAAACATTTAATCTCATTTATTAATTATTAAATATCATACTTTTGATTAAATGATTTCTAATTTAAGCATGACTTTTATACACTGCAAGAAATGATTGTTGTTTACATACATTTCTTGGTGCTTGCTGAACTTCATGTTTTCTTTATACATTTAAGTCGAATGATTTCTGAATTTAGTAATTTTTATTAAGATTTCTTTAATTATATCTTAATATAATTACACATATTTTATATATATATTAATACATTACTTGATGTGCTTTCATTAAGTTTATTTATAATAAATTTCTCAAATGAATTATCTTATTTTATTTAGGGGTTATATTTTCTCAAACTGAAAAGCTTAAGTATTTACACTAGGTTGTTACTTACCTAAAGGAGTAAAAGCTAAAGTAACTGGCGCCCCTAACAACATTAATCAATTCTTTCTATTTTTCCCTTGCCCATACCCATTGCTCCGCTGTCAAAACTAGCCGTTGGCAGTGAACGTATTAATTACGGTACACCACCATAGCGTAATATAACTTTTTTTCTATGTCGACGTAATACTGTTTCTTCTTTTCAAAATTATAAAAATTTCCCCTTTTATTTATGCATTGGAATACTACAGTGTTTGTCCACAATAAAATATTGTTAGAATCTAAAATAAAACTACTTATGTAGAAAATTTTATAACTGGAAAACAAACTATTGTAAAGGAAGTTGTACTTTATAGTTAAAACTAGATATAAAATTACATTTAATAATTACATATAATAATTTAGTGCAGTATTGTGTAGGAGTTTAGAGATCTCAAAATATAATAAATTTACATTAATGTAATTATCTCTACAGACTTACCACAAAATTTATCAGTTTTTTTCATAATAAAATGGCCTATAGTACTATTAATAACTATTTTCTATTTTGCGACTCTTATCACACGCATTTTGCGTGTTCTTATAGGCCCATAAGAGGTTAGTACTTTTTTTTCTTTCGGGTTGGCAAGAGAACAAAATAATATCGCTTGACCTTTTCAACGCCACTTTAAAGTTTAATTTTCTACAAAATTTTGTGTTTAGGTTATTTTTTACCTTGCTAAAATTGTGGCTTGGTTACTCGCAGTGAAAAGGAGAAGCTGACTATAAAATAAATAAAAATATAATTTGTTCTTAGAATTTTAAACTGAAATGCCAACCCAAAACAAAAATCCCTAAATCAGTCATCAATTTAAATGTAAGTTATTTTAAATTTTAGAGCAAAATAAAAAAAATTGTATAAAGCACTCATTTTATAACACGTTTTTAGTAGTACTTTAGAAAAGTCGCCGCAAGAGGCTCGTTTTCTAAACTGGTACTCGTGCGCTTAAAACGTATGTTACTTTATTTATTTATTTATTTATTTATTTCAGTACATACAGATAATAAAATCCAAGTAGTACAAATACAATTATTACAAAAATATAAAAAAAAAAAAAATATATACTATCATAATTTTAACAAAAACTTTTTAATCTGTCTGTTATTACGTAAAATTTAAATATTTGTCTATAATGATTTTAATAATTATTATAATCAGTACCCGGCGTATTTCCAGTTGTAGTCCAGTCTTCAGGTCAATAAAAGAGGCTTTACATGGAAATAATTCAGGGAGTTTTGATTTTCGGTTTATTGGGTAGGGTTAAAGGCCGCAAATAAAAAAACAATTTTGCGACATTGAACTCGATCTTAAACGTTACACTATACGTTTTTAGATTTTTAATTTTTTTTTTTCGAAAAACCAAAATTGTTCTTTATTGTCGGTTAGGCATGCCCCTTAGAACATTTTGGGTAAAAATTAAAAAAATCTGTCTGGCACTTTCTTTTTAATTTACGTAAAATTATTTTTTTTTAATAATTCACACATTTGTGGTAGTCATAAAGAAAAAATTTAAAACCCTACAGTGTAACGTTTAAGGCGAAGTCGTGAATTAGCTACATATCGTACAAAAAAATACATGACACAAAAAATGTTGGAGATTTGATCCTCTGTTTATTTGCGGCCTTAAACCCTACCCAATAACCCAAAAATATAAACTCACTGAATTATTTCCAGGTAAGCCTCTTTTATTAACTTGAAGACTGTACTATAACTGAAAATACGTCAGGTACTGATTATAATAGTTATTATTGTGATTCTAAAACTTACCTTTTTTTTTACATGTGGAATCATGATCTCCTGTGAAAAATAAATCAATTGTATACTTTAATTATAACGTTTAAAAATAAACAGATAACAAAGATTTTTTTCTTCAACATATTAACTAAATTCCTTCTAGAAATCTTTCAACTGAAAATTATATTTTTTTAACTAAAAATCTATATATAACTACCTTAAAATTTAATTTTTCTTCAAGCGTACTAAAATATTCATATTTTATTACTGAACACACTAGTAAGAAGTGATCAATTTTTTTACAGTAAAAAAATGAGTTCATTATTGTAAGCCGTAAAAAAAAGTTAGTTAGCAAAACCACCACTGGCGGCAGCACTCTTTGACTTTGATGACAGCTATACTTTAAACTTGTTTGTTTATTATGTAAACAAGTGCTTGACTCAAGATTCTGTGCAAAAGCTTTTTTTGAAATTTATTAAAAATGATTGAAGAAGAATATATGGTTTATACACCTACAAATGCTACATTAGTTACCATCAAAATCACGAAAAGTGTACGATTTAGCCTACGAGCATTTGCAAGTATGGCTGTCATCAAAGTCAAAGAGTGCTGCCGCCGGTGGTGGTTTTGCTAACTAACTTTTTTTTACGGCGTACAATAATGAACTCGTTTTTTTACTGTAAAAAAATAGATCACTTCTAACTAGTGCGTTCAGTTATAAAATATGAAAATTTTAGTACGCTTGAAGAAAAATTAAATTTTAAGGTAGTTATATATAGATTTTTAGTTAACGTGTCCTTCCCGTAAGTTATACTAAAAAAACAATAGAATATCGTCTTATATCGAGCAGGACTTAGTTTAAATACAAGTTTCGCAAAGTTCAAAAAAAAAGTGGTAATTGCTTTCCCATTTTGAAATTTTTTAAAATTTCGGAAAGCCTTGTATACATGTATTCTTGCAAAAATTTTCAAACATTTTTTTTGCGTATTTTTGCATTTTATGGCGTTTTATGTGGATATAAATCAATTTCTAGCAAAAAAAATGTTAGTCGATCGGTCTGTTCGGCAAATTTTGTATGCACGATAACTTAAGAACGCTTTAAGCTAGAGCCTTGAAATTTGGCATACAGGTATGTTACCAAAAGTTCTCGCTCGGGATTATTTTTGGTGAACATTGGTGAACAAGGGGGCAAAATACATTTTTTTTAGAAAAATGCTATATAAGGCTTTTTTTGAAGTCGCTGAAATTGAATTTGATAATAAAATTTTTCAAACTCCACCCAGGATGGGATGAGGAGGTAAATATTTTTAAATATTTTCAATATTTTCTTCAAAATTGCTATACAGAGGTTTTTGGGGTCGACGAATATGAATCTGATAAAACATTTTTTCTAATTTCACCCCCTGAGGGGTGGGGGGTAGTTTTTGTGAAAACTGGTATATTGCGGTTTTTGAGGTTGCTGAAAGTGAATCTGATAATAAAAAAATTCTAAATCCACCAAATGAGGGTCGGGGGTAGTTTTTGAAAACTGGTATATTCGGGTTTTTGAGGTTTCTGAAAGTGAATCTGATAATAAAAAAAATTCAAAATCCACCTACTGTGGAGCGGGGGGTAGTGAAAATTGGTATTTTGGGGTTTTTCAGGTTGCTGAGAGAGAATCTGATTATAAAAAAATCTAACTCCACCTCAAAGGGGCGGGGGATAGTTTTCTTGAAAATTAGTATATTAGGGTTTTTCAGGTTGCTGAAAGTGAATCTGATAATAAAAAAATTCTTACGCCGCCCCCTGAGGGGCAGGAGGTAGTTTTCTTGAAAATTTATATACTGAGGTTTTTGAGGTCGCTAAAACTGAATATTATAATAAAATTTTTCTAATTTTACCCCCTGAGGGGTGGGGGTAGTTTTTGTGAAAACTGGTATATTGGGGTTTTTGAGGTTGCTAAAAGTGAATATAATAAAAAAATTCTAAATCCACCCCCTGAGGGCGGGGGGTACTTTTTGTGAAAACTGGTATATTGGGGTTTTTGAGGTTGCTAAAAGTGAATCTGATAATTAAAAAATCTAAATCCACGCCCTGAGGGGAGGGGGTGGTTTTTGTGAAAACTGTTATATTGGGGTTTTTGAGGTTGCTAAAAGTGAATCTGACAATAAAAAAATCTAAATCCACCCCCTGAGGGGCAGGGGGTAGTTTTCTTGAAAATTTATATTCAACTCAATTCAATTCAATTTTAATTTATTCAATTTATAATATACAATAAGAATTTCACAAAAAATATTATCCGCCTAAACCTAAAGGTTTGTGTTGCGGAAGTATAGAAGGTAGGTATTTAATCATATTTATACATGGATTTTATAAAAACTAAATAAAATTACTATAATTCTTTGTTAATGTGTAGTATTGATAATAAACGCAAAAAAGTTTTTATTGTTTTTTTTTATATACGTGTGTTTTCAGAATGCAAGATATCGGAGACATTTAAGCATAAAACAGCTGTGTGCCTCTGTACAGAGGTGTATTTAAAATTATTTTAATCTATTGTAAAAATATTTTATATTTGTTTGCAAAATAAATTGTTTTAACTGGATTTTAGATTTTTGTTTACGAGTGTTTAATTCCTTTAAATGTTTGGGTATGAGATTAAAACATCTGAGACCGAAAAAAAAACATACTTTTTTGTAGTTGAGTGGAACGCACCAGTGCACCTCGACCACATCACTCTCCTGTGTCCTGGTAGGATATTTATGAGAGAGTAACTTAAACTTTGAGGGGTTATTCATCGACCATATACACAAGAGATATAGAAATAGTTTTTTAACCGGCAACAAAGAACTGATTTCATAAATCATATCTGTTGAAAAAATTCGTTTTTGAAACAACATTATTTTTATTATTAAATTTTGAGAAATTTCAAGGCCCCTAAGTGTCGTATCTAACGCACCTCCCCATACTAAAATACCATACCGTATAATGGACTCCACCAAGGCATCATAAACAATAAATAAATTATTTTTATTTAATATATTTCAATATAAGGGTTTTTGAGGTGGCTAAAACTGAATCTTATAATAAAATTTTTCTAATTTCATCCCTGAGGGGTGGGGGGTAGTTTTTGTGAAAACTGGTATATTGGGGGTTTTAAGGTTGCTGAAAGAGAATCTGATAATAAAAAAATTATAACTCCACCTCTAAGAGGCGGGGGGTAGTTTCCGTGAAAATTGGTATATTTTTAAGGTTGCTAAAAGTGAATCTGATAATAAAAAATAAATTTTACGCACGGATGTGAAAATGGGAAAGCTCTTTTACTGGGCAGTGTATTTTGTAGTAGGTATAATGCACTCCATCCTGTGACACACTACTTTATTTTTCTACAGTAATTTAAATTCTTACCTTTTAAATTAAAAGTTGCGCCGACACTGCACAAAAATACAGAACTAACCAAAAGAAAAGCCCACTTCATGTTGAAATCTGCAGATGTTGGTAGTCAAAAAAGAGTTATATAGAATTTTTTAGGAATATATTATATTTATCAGAATAATAAATATACCGTATATAATTTGAAACTAACATATCTAAAAAGGAGATTAATGTAAAAACCGATCATGTTATTCGAAACTTTTAATCCCATAGCGGCTTGTAGCATTAATGTACTTTTGGGTTATGCCACAGTCTGTATTATGTTTGTTATTAGAAAAATATATCTATATAGTTAAATACTTTATCATATTTAAGGTGATACTTTTAAAATTATCTTTAATGCATTATACATTACTTTAGTATAATTTAAAAAAAATAGACGTATCTAATTTGTTTGCAGTCTAGACTAAGAATAATAGGGCTTGAATTTGAAACAGATATACAACATGAAATAAGGTATCTTCGGACATAAATTGTATAATAATAATAATAATAATAATAATATTTATTTAATAACAAATTAATACAGATTATAAAGAATTCATAGCTTTAAAAATTAAATAAAAGAGTACACCCTACTAAGTGAGAGTACGCTTGCTGTAGGTGCTTATTTTTTAAATTAATAATTATACTATATATGCGAGTATTTAAAATATAAGAAAAAAATGTAATAAAACAGTCTTGAAGGAGAAGAAAAAAAAAGAATGGGTCTTAGACTAAAGTTGGATTCTTCATCGAATCCTTAACTACATCAAGAATCAAATGACTACTTGTCCATCAGTATTATCCCAGACTCCACAAAAAGGTCAACTTTATTGAGAGGAAGGCTTTTTATCCATTCCAGAATTTTTTTGTTATTTATTTTTTGTTGTTTCTTTATGTGACTCGGCAAAACATTGTATAATCTTGGTGCTAGATATTGAAATAATAATTTACTTTAATAATATTTATCTTTTTTAAAATTTTTTTATGGGCGCGTTAAAGATTGGTAAGGTGCGTTTTTTGAATGCCTCCCAAGCAAGAACTCCGTATCCCAATACCGAGTTGATAAGACCAAAATAAGCTATTTTTAACTGATTATCATTAAGTATATAACTAAATTGTTTAAAAGAATAGTACATTCTTCTTATTTTTTTGCAAACGTTATTTAAATGTATATCCCATTTAAAGTGGGAGTCTAGGATAACACCTAGATATTTTATTTCAGAAGCTTGATCTATTCTTAAATTACTTTCAGTCATTATGAACCTATAGCTCTGCAGGGATCTTTGGTATGAGCCAAAATGGAGATATTTCGTTTTTACGACGTTCATTGTAAGGAGATGGCTATCAAAAAACGCCCTTACCATTTCCAGGTCTTTTGCAGCTTTTGTCCTTACTTCTTCCCAAGTACTACCCCCAATTAAAACCACTGTGTCGTCCGCAAAGGACAATATTTCGCCATTAATTTGTAACTGAAGAAGATCATTATGGTAAATGATAAAAATCAAGGTGGCTAACACAGTTCCCTGTGGGAGTCCAAAGTTTACTCTTTTTTTACTACTTAAAACATCATCTATCCTAACGACCTGTGTTCTATTATTTAAATAGTTTTTTATAATATGGTAAATATTTCCTCTAAATCCTAAATCGAATATTTTTTTTAACAATAATTCATTATAGTGTCAAAAGCCTTTGCTAGGTCTATAAATATTCCTAGCAAAGGCTTTGACTTATCCACAGAATCATAGACCCTATCAGCCAAAAAGCCAATGGCATCTTGGGTTTTCGCTCTCTAAAACCAAACTGTCGATTGGAAAGCACATTATATTTATTAAGAAATTTTGTCATTCTTTTTTTAATACTTTTTTCAAAAACTTTACATACATTTAAAGTTAGTGATACAGGTCTATAATTCTGTGGGTCTGATTTGTCTCTTTGTTTAAAAACCGGAATTATTTTAAATTCTTCGGGACACTCTGTGGTTCTATATATAAGGTTAAGAAGGTTGGTCAAAAGTTTGGACATTAGGCTTGCATTATACTTTAAAAAATTAGCAGCTATGTTATCTATTCCAGGACTGAATCCATTTTTATAATTTACAATAACACTTTTCGACGAATATGAATCTGATAATAAATTTTTTCTAATTTCACCAAACTGGTATATTGGCGTTTTTGAGGTTGCTGAAAGTGAATCTGATAATAAAAAATTTCTAAATCCACCCACTGAGGGGCGGGGGTAGTTTTTTGAAAACTGGCATATTCGGGTTTTTTAGGTTACTGAAAATGAATCTGATAATAAAAAAATCTAAATCCACCCCCCGAGGGGAGGGGGTAGTTTAAGTGAAAATTGGTATTTTGGTGTTTTTGAGGTTGCTGAGAGTGATTCTGATTATAAAAAATTCTAACTCCACCCCAAAGAGGCGGGGGTAATTTTCGTAAAAATTGTTATATTAGGGTTTTTCAGGTTGCTAAAAGTGAATCTAATAATAAAAAAATTCTTACGGCCACCCCCTGAGGGGCAGGGGGTAGTTATCTTGAAATAAGATATCTGCTTGAATTTGAAACAGATATACAATAAGGTATATTCGGACATAAATTGTATGTTTTTATAATTTACAATAACACTTATTCGGGGGTTTTAAATCTTAAAAGGAAAGGTGGGTCCTGTAATACATCATTTAAAAGGTATTCAAATTGTCTATTTAAAGGTATATTATTTTTTTGATTTTGAGCTAAACTGGAAGCATACCTAGCTTTTAATTCTTGATTGATTAATCAGTGTTCCAGAATTTTTCAAAATCTCAAGGGGTAACTAGATCCCGTAAAAACAATGCCACAAGTTCATATAACTTTTTGGCTAGGGCCCACCTTCTCTCAGATATTTGACCCCCAGGATAAAATATAAAACTTTTTTTTTAATATCTTTTATTATTTAATATTTTTTAACATTTTTTAGGGTTGTTTAATAAACAATGAATGCGCATTGAATAATTTTACCAGAATTTTGGATAGTTTTTTAGAGTTAAAAAATTTTGACTTTTGACTAGGTACTTATTTAAATTTTAGAAATATGTAATGTTAAACCTAAAAGGTACTCTACGCAAAATTTAATAAAATAAAGCGTTTCCGAGACAAAGGCACTTTTTGATCCAAAGGCAGGAGGACCGTAAAAAAATATATTGTTTTAAAAATGCTATAAATTATTTTAAAATGTTTGTATCTCATTAAAATGAAATAAAAAGATTATATGAATTTTTTTACTGGTGTTCCCTCCTCTGAGATATTCGCCCCCGTGGCCCCCAAGATGAAATATAAAACTCTTTTTTTTTAATATCTTTTTTATTTTTTAATATTTTTTAACAATTTTTAGAGTTGTTTGGAAAATTTTTTGCACATTGAATGATTTTAAAAGATTTTTGGAAAGTTATCAGAAATCAGGGGTGGACTTTTGCTGTAGTTACGAGCCCCCAAGTTTTTTAGGGTTGCAAATTTCTTTAAAAATTCTTTAAAAACTTTACAATCTAGGAATAATTTTAAAGAATAAAGGTACTCTATACAAAATTCAATATAATGTAGCGTTTTGGAGAGGATCGTAAAAAAATATTTTTATTTGTTTCAAAAATGCTATAAGTTACTTTAAACATTTTTGTATATCATAAAAATGAAACTACACTGTAAAAACTGAATGTAAAATAATATAAAAATAAATGAATTTGCTAAGTAAATTTACTAATTCATAAACTTGTGTAAAAATGTGTAAAAAGATTTAATTTTGTGTAAAAGAATGTTAAAGAATGTAATATTGCCATTATGGACTTAGTATATTACATAACTAGTGTGGAAAGTGACATATTTCACGCGAGTGGGAAGGTTTACAAACGAGCCGCTAGGCGAGTGAGAAAACCCCACGAGTATATGAAATACACTTTCCAACGAGTTATTTACACTATTTTTCATACGATCCCAAAAAAATATGAGTTTCTTAATTTAAAATTTTCTTATTAATTTTTAAGAAAAGCAAAGCACAAAATAATTATAAAGAACATACAAATTTATATACCGGGTGTTACAAGACCAAGGTACACCCCCCTTTTTTTCTTTATTTTAAAAGTTAGAGATTTCAAATTTGGAGGGTCTCTTATAGCCATAAATTGTCAACTTTTAACATAAACTGTACATTTCAGCCACTTCCGGTTTAACCGGAAATGATATTAACTTTTGATTTTTAAATGGGACACCCTATATATTTTTACATATCTCAATTCTGCGCTTTATTCTGAATACAATGATACCAAAAAAGTGACATTTCCGATGTCAATGTATTTTTTAATTTAATTTTTAGTTTATGTCATAGGTAGGCCATGATTACTTAAAATTACTAGAAATGATCTAAGTAATCCTAGAAAAATACATTTACGCTAAAAAAAAACAGTTTTCAAAAATGGTTTTTGCTCAAAAACTCAATTTTTTTAAATGGCACCATATTGGTACACTGGTACATTCAAAAAGTACCGCCTTTTTGGAATCTACCAATATCCCCTATTTTAATGTAGGATAAATACAGCCGGTTTTATAAATTAAAATAAATGATAATAATCATATTTTTGATTATTGTGTGATATTAGTTAACAAAGCTGGCTTTGATAACCAAAAAGACAGGATGCCTTTATTTTTATCTGTCAGGTTAAATTTTGTTGATTTGTTTCGGTTTTTTATGTAATCTATAATTAAAAATGGTTCTAATAAGCGGTCAAGCAGTTTAGGCTTGCCTTTCCGGATATCTTTCAATGTAAAGTAACTGTGCTTGTACAGAATTTTCCTGCACTCCCCATAAATTAAAAGCATGTCAATTTTTTCGTCTCTAGTATAATGTACCATTTTTAATAAACAAAATTATGTATGTTACAAAAACGTTCAAAAATTAATAACACTAAATTTGACAGAAATCAGAAAGCAGTATTTTGTCTTTTTATTTGTCAAAGCCAACTTTGTTAACTAAAATCACGCAATAATTAAAAATATGATAATTATCATTGATTTTAATTTATAAAAACGGCTGTATTTAACCTACATTAAAATAAAGGATATTGGTAGATTCCTAAAAGGCGGTACTTTTTGACGGTACCAGTGTACCAATATGGTGCCATTTAAAAAAATTGAGTTTTTAAGCAAAAACCATTTTTGAAAACTTTAAAATGGTGCAACTGAGTTATAAATGTTTTTTTAGCGTAAATGTATTTTTCTAGGATTACTTAGATCATTTCTAGTAATTTTAAGTAATCATGGCCTACTTATGATATAAACTAAAAATTAAATTAAAAAATACATTGACATCGGAAATGTCACTTTTTTGGTATCATTGTATTCGGAATAAAGCGCAGAATTGAAATATGTAAAAATATATAGGGTGTCCCATTTAAAAATCAAAAGTTGGTATCATTTCCGGTTAAACCGGAAGTGACTGAAATATATAGTTTATGTTAAAAGTTGACATTTTATGGCTATAAAAGACCCCCCAAATTTGAAATCTCTAACTTTTAAAATAAAGAAAAAAAGGGGGGTGTACCTTGGTCTTGTAACACCCGGTATGTAAGTATGTCAAACAGGAAATATAATTTTCATTTAGTTTTAGTTTTCTTGGTTTTATATTTAACACAATACATAGCTGTTTAATGGGTTGCCTATTTCTAAATAAATGCAAACTTGAGTTTACTTATTAAATTAGATTTCTGTGGTTATGCTGCCACATAAAAATTAAGTAAAATTGTACTGTTTTACATTTTATAAGAAAAATACTGTATATTTTGATGTTTTTTATGTAATGTAAGGTAACTAAATAAAAAATTAAGTAATTTTTATAAGATCTAGACTGTCTAGACGGTAATGGTCAAAATAGGAACGTTATAACTATAGTTCCTATTTTTGACATGGAAAACAGAAATATTTGGATTAAAACACTTGAAAGATATAAAAGGCTGTGGTGAAAGGTGGAAAATGGTTTATAAAACAAGGTGAATAAAATTCGTAGAATCTACGAGGGAAATATCTAAATAAAATTAGGCAAACCTCCATACATAAATATCACACGAGTGTGATATAAAAATATCAAACTAGAGCGATATGAGGCGTTTTCCAAGAACAAAAGATGTGTCATTTTCATAGAGGATCGTAGGAAAATGTACCGGTCGACCGCGATCTGTGGCAACATATTACCATTTTCGGACTACTACTTTTGGCAAAAAAGGGTTACGTGACTACAGTAACTTTTAAATAAATAGGTAGGTCAATTTATATAAAAATTACATTTTCTTATTCGTCAATTGAAAATAATTACGGGTTAATTTAAAAATACAAAAAAATTGAAAATATTAAAAAATTATTTTTTAAAGTACACTACTAAGGGCGGGCCACTTGCACCAACTTTTGGTCTGGGATTATCTCAGCTAAACCGAGTTTAACTTAAAAATGCTGCATTCTGATTGGTCGGCCGCCAATTTAATCCAAGTTTTAAGTTAAGTCAAGTGGCCCTAAAAAAATCGAATATTTTTTCAAATTAATTTATTTTGAACAACAGTGAAAATTGATATAAAGAACTTTCACTTTCGGGTTTAGACCGTGTTAATGGATTTTCACTTTCCGACGTTTCGTCTCTTACTACTAGAGACATCTTCAGGGATTAATCTGAAACTAAGTTTCTAATCAACTTGTGTCACTATTTATGACGAGTTGTGGTTATTCACCCGTGACGAGGTTTTTCCTATCAAAGACTTCCATATTGCAGGTAAGTGGTAACCAGTGTCCCGATTGATATTGTTAGGATGCTTGATGATTTCTATCGATTCCCGTATCTTCCTTGGCATTTTTCTGTTTTCTGTTAATATTTGTTTTGTTTCAGACAAATTGATTTTATGACCTGTTTCATGCACATGTTCGGCTACTGCCGATAAGGAAATTTGTTTCTTTCTTATATTGCGCTCATGCTCTTGAAGTCTTGTAGAAATTTTTCTCTTAGTTTCACCTATGTAAACCGTACCACAGGAGCAGGGTATTTTATATACGCCTTCTGAACTCAGGGGTATTTTGTCTTTTGTTGAAGTCAAACATTGACCTAATTTTTGGTTGGACCGAAATATAGGCTTAATATTTGACTTCTTCAAAAGTTTACCTATTTTATCCGTGATACCGCTTACATAGGGAAGTATAACTTGTGTCTGTCTGTCATTGTCACTATTGTCCTGTTGTTTGGGTCTGGGATTTCTGTATTTGTATATGGTCTTATTAATGTCTTTTTTGGTATAACCGTTCATGGTCAAGGCT
>CAUEHQ010000663.1:0-31306 GCA_958510825.1 Brachypterus glaber | reverse complement strand
AGCGGCCTCCGACAGGAAATTGCGCACCTCACAAGTCAAATAGATACCCTCCTGAAAAACCAACCAAGCCAGGACCGGCATTTTCCGATGCCCCTGAACTCTCCGAATCAGACATGTCCGGAGTGGAATTCGCCTCAGGGAGCGAATCCCCCAGATCCCCCACACTATCCCCGCGAAAACGCAGAAAACAAAAAAAGCGCCCAAAAAGTTCCGGCTCCGAAACGGAGCTAAACACAATTCCGGCCAAGAGCCAAAAAATCCCCCAAAAAGGGGCCGCTTCCGACACGGCCCCTAAACCCTCCGGATCAGGGCCACCACCCCCCGCCCCGGCCCCTTCCGGCTTAATAAACCAACCTTCCGGTTTAATTAACCAACCCGCCGCCAAACCCCCAACCCCCGACCAAGAAGCCCAAAAAGCCCCAAAAATCCCCCCCATCATAATCCGAGCCCCTGAAAAGTGGCTAGCCCTATCGAGCTATTTTAATTCGCAAAGAATTAACATTTTACACGCGAAGAACACCACCGACGGTGTTCAAATTCGCACTCAGACTAGTGACGACTTCTGCAAAGTCACGAAACACCTTGATACGGAGAAAATTCCGTATCACAGCTTCACCCTCCCGGAAGACAAGGCGATTCACGCCGTAATCCGGGGAATCCCCACTCAAATAGCCGTAAAAGACGTCGCAGCCGCTCTCATCGAGCGAGGGTACACCCCCACGTCAGTCGCCAGAATGACGCGTACCAAAGACAAAACCCCCATGCCACTAGTCCTAGTCATCCTTCCTAAGGTGACCGGACATCAACACCCTATATTTAAAGAAACTAGGCTTCTACACCTAGTAATCAAGGTCGAAAGCCAGACTTATAAGCCAAAATTCCGGCAATGCCACAAATGCCAGCTATTCGGTCACTCCCAGGCCAATTGCAGAGCTACAGCCAAATGCGTCAAATGCGCAAAAGACCATCACACAAAAACATGTGACAAACCCCGCAACACAGACGCTAAATGCGCAAACTGCCTTGGCCCTCACACAGCCAACTATCACAAATGCCCAAAACACCCTTCTAACAACCTCCCAACCGGCTTAAAGGTCCCCCCAACCCAAAAATTCACCCCTGGCACCTCCTATGCCCAAAAGGCAGCCAACGCCACCCCCCAACAACCCAAAGCGGCCCCAGGCCCCAGCGCCAACCCCCCAAATATTTTTGATCAAACCCAAATTTCAAAAATACACTCATTCATGCAAGAATTCGCCAGCTTCATGCAGGCTTTCAGTACCCTCCAATTGCCCAGCCTAGGACCCCAAAATGTATAGACAAGTGAAACCCAGAGCCCTTAAAATCGTCACCTGGAACGCTGATGTCCTCTCAACCAAAAAACCGGAGTTCATAGAATTTCTTCACGACAATAAAATCGATATAGCCCTCGTCCAATAGACTGGTCTTAAACCACATCATAGGGGTACCATACCCAACTATTCCTGTTACCGTAACGATAGACTCCTGGATCGTAAAGGAGGCACAGCAATTTATATTAAAAAACATTTGTCCCACGATCTTTTACACGCCCCCCCCACACAAAGCGATCAAGTCGAAACTACCTCCATCTTCGTCAATATGCACTACAACTCCAAATTCAGGATCGTGTCCTGTTACAAACCCCCCAATAGGGAAATTAGACCCGCCGACATCGAAGGCTACTTCAATGACAACCACCCAACAATCCTAGCCGGAGACTTGAATTGCAAACATGCCCTTTGGCACTCTAGAACAACTACGGCCAATGGCCGTAGGCTTAACGATATTTTACAACGTAACCATATAATGGTTACCGCACCTGATTCCCCAACCCATTATGGCCTCGGCCTTCCTGACGTCCTTGACATCGTTTTGTATAAAAACACGACGCTAAACATTAATATAGAATTAAAACACGAATTAAGCTCAGATCACCTCCCAATCATTATCACGGCAGGAGGCATACCAACCGCAAACCACACTAAAAAGACAGTATACGATTTCGCACTCATATCCCAACTCCTAGAAACCAAAACCACAATCAGTCCTATAAACACCGTCCAAGAACTAGATACCGCCGTAGTCAATCTCACCCAAGTCATTAAATCCGCAATGGATGAAGCCAAACTAACTAAAAATGTAGAAATTAAAAACCCGCAAGACCTTCCTCGAGATCTCAAAGACTTAATCAGAGAGAAAAACCGCCTTCTACGTAGAGCGCGCACTCTTCAAGACCCTCACATTAAACGCCAAGCGAACAGACTTACCCAGGAAGTCAAAGACCGACTAAACATCCTAGCAAACTCCCGATGGGAGGGAAAACTAAAATCCCTAAACCCCCAGGATAGATCCCTTTGGAAAATGGCCAAAACCCTATCCCTCGATCACCAAAAAGGCTTCCCCCCAATACACGGCCTAAGAGGAGTCGTCTACTCCACCCCCGAAAAAGCCGAAGCATTTGCTGACACAATGCAAGATCAATTCAAACCAAACCCCCCAATTCCTGACCCCGTGCCAGAAACCGACTCTGAACCCGATTCTGACGACTCTGACTACGAACAACTCACGCACGAAAGAGAAATAAAGCACACCTACGATAGAATCACAACCCAAGTCGAAAACGACATTATCACCCCCACAACCCCCGAGGAAATCAAAAGTATCATCAAAAATCTCCCAAAAAGAAAAGCCCCCGGCCCAGACCAAATACCGAACAAAATCTTAAAAATTCTCCCCCGCAAAACCATCATGTCCATCGTTAACATTATTAACGCAATGCTCAGACTGCGACATTTTCCAAAGTCCTGGAAAAACGCAGATGTAATAGTAATCAAAAAACCCGGTCAAAATCCGACCTTTCCCCAAAGTTATCGCCCCATAAGCCTCCTATCCTCCCTGGGCAAAATAGCCGAGAAAGTCATCTTAACCAGACTCCAAACTTTAGTTGAAGAGCTCAATCTCCTACCAAATGAGCAATTCGGTTTCCGAAGCAGACACTCCACAGTCCACCAGGTGGCTCGCCTGGTAGACTCAATTACAGATGGATTAAATAGGCGCGAAGCCGCGGGACTGATCCTCCTGGACATCGCAAAAGCCTTTGATAAAGTCTGGCACATAGGTCTTGTAGTCAAACTTCATCTTCTCGGCCTCCCCCTAGGCATCACCAAGCTCATAGCCTCCTTCCTCGAAGGCAGAGACTTTCAAATCAAAATAGGCGACTCTAAGTCCAGCACTCGCCCCATCGAACCTGGCGTTCCACAAGGCTCCCCACTATCCCCCCTTCTGTACAATCTCTTCACCGCAGATATCCCAAAAACACAGGCTACTGAAATAGCCCTGTTCGCCGACGATACCGGCATACTAGCAAAAGCTAAAAACCCCCAGCGCATCCATACCGCCCTCCAGCGCCAAATGGATGCCCTAATAAAATGGTTCTCCAAATGGAAAATCAAAGTAAACGCTAACAAAACAAAAGGCATTCTAATCTCTAGGATTAGAAGAGGCCCACCCCAACCCATTCAGATAAACGGCCAAGCCATTAACTGGGAAAACCATGCCAAATACCTTGGCATTACCCTATCCAAAAATCTTACGTGGGATCAGCACGTCCAAAATACCCTCCAAATAGCAAACACCCGCCTCTCCAAACTCTACCCTCTTATAGGGAGAAAGAGCCCCCTATCAATTAAAAACAAACTTCTACTTTACAACCAAACTCTAAAGCCAGTACTCCTCTATGGAGCACCAGCCTGGAACAAAATCACCCTTAAAAAAACGCTCTCAGCCAAACTTCAGGCCTTTCAAAACAAGGTACTCAGAATATGCATTGATGCCCCCTGGTTCATGCGGAACAACCAAATTCACAGAGATCTCGACATGCCCCTCCTAAAAACGGAAATCATCCGATACAGTAAGTCTTTTATACAAGACAATTTAGACCACCCAAACCCCCTCATCTCAAATTTTCTAGATTACGATCATGAAATCCACTACACTTACAAAAAGATCAAAAATGTCCTCAACCAGTAATGGTGCCCACAAACACAGGACAGGTGCATCTCCAGCACCAGTGAACTAGTTTCACTCCCCCCACACCTCCCTCCAATCCCTACTCCATCCCCCCAAATCCCCCTCCCACCTTCCTCGTCGCAACACCAAAAAATTCATGACAGATGCAAATCAGCATCAGTGAGCAGAGACTCACTCCCCCAAATATCCATTCAAATTAATTCAAATTTTAGATAAATGAGCCATAGGCACTGAGCCTGTCTCTTAAAGACCAAACAAATTACAGATTAATATTCCTAATCGAAATTGATGTTTTGTAAAAATAATATGTTTCAGCATATATTTTTAATTATTTAAAAAAATTTCATCGAATCCTATTTGCTCCTTATAGACGGCGCAATTACTATAGACTATTGTGCCTCTCACTTGCACGCATTATTATTATTATTATTATTATTATTATTATTACAATATTAAGAGTTGAGGTTAAAAAAACCTATATAAACTCAATTTCATCAATTAGGTTGAAAATTAAACTATCTAAGCCAAATTAAACTAATACAAACTAAACCAATATAAACTAAAGTATATAAACTAAGTTAAACTAATACAAGAAAACGTTTAGGAACTGGTAGCTACAGATACATAAATTTATCTAAGCGATTTTTAAAAGTATTTATGGATGGAGCTTCGACTACATGTTGAGGTAGGGAGTTCCAGGTAGTAAAAACTCTATTACATAAAAAGTTTTTTCTGGCAGTAGACCGGTAAACCTCATGTGATAGCTTAAGACTGTGCCCCCTGAGATGATTTTCGTTCAAGGTAAACAAATTTCTTAGATCCAATGTAAATGTGTTGTGTAAAATTCTGTATGTCATAATTAGGGAACCCCTTTCCAGTCTGTCCATTGCAGTAGGTAATCCAAATATTCTAAGGCGCTCTTCGTATGGAGGCCGAGTTCTTCCATATGGGATTCTGGTAGCGGCACGCTGAATGTTGTCAATTCGATTTATTTCTCGCACTAGGTTAGGATACCATACTGAAAACCCGAACTCCAGGACCGGTCGAATATATGTTTTATATAAACATGCTGCTGTAGCAACCGAAGTCCTAGTAAATATTTTTCTGAACAAAAAAATAGTCTTTTTAGATTTATTACAGATCGAATTAATATGTTCAGACCAAGTCAAATCACACGTCACGATAACACCAAGATCAGTATGTTGGTTCACTTTTCTTAAGGGTATGTTGTCTATAGTATAGTCTAGACAAGGATTGGTTTTGCCAATATGAAGTACCACGCACTTGTTAATGTTCAAAGGGATTAACCATAAACTACACCATTCCAATATTAAATTAATATCAAGCTGGATAAGGTGATATTGTAACAGGGGATTTCCATAGAATTTGGAGTCATCCGCAAAAAAGGAGCTAACGCAATGGAGAAGTCTTGGCAGATCAGCGATGTAGAGAAGAAACAACAAAGGTCCAAGCACTGATCCCTGAGGAACACCACTATCCACTGAGAAAAGTCTGGAAAAAGCATCACCAACTCTGACCCTAAATGTTCTGTTGGTTAAAAATGAAGCAATCCACAAAAGCAGTAATCCTCGGATACCAAAATGACTCAACTTGTGTAGCAATCTCTTATGAGGCACTTTATCAAACGCCTTTTTAAAGTCTAAATATATTACATCCATTGGGATGCCTTTTTCCATAGCTAACGTCCAGTCATTAAGACATTTTAACAGATTCGTGATGACAGATCGTCCAGGTAGGAATCCATGCTGTTCATTTGGAATCAATCCGTTGGCTACTAGAAAAGCGACCATAGCTTCGGCAATTATTCTCTCCATTAATTTTACTTCTATACAAGTTAAAGTAATTTGGCGATAGTTTTCCTTTAGCAGCTTGTTTCCCTTTTTGTGAATAGCGACTACGTTGGCGCATCCTGCGTTACGTAGGTTAAAGCGTAAAGTTGAGAGCGCGCTCGGCTATACTGAAAATTATTACTTTACAACTTTTTATAACACGTTATGCGTCTGTCCCTGAAACTACAGGTAACACCGGTCACGGTCTAAATTCACTTTAAAAATGACCGTTAGGGGTCCTGTTATCAGTTTCGCTCAAACATCGAATTGTGCCAATGGCTGTTGTGGTGTTTTTTATGGCCAAGGTAAGTTTTTAACTTATTTGTGTTAAAATTAAGTAAAACATTACGAAAAATTTTTTCTCTCGTAACAAGGGTCACAGGGTGTACTCACTTAACTTAATTACTTAATAATTGACCTAAAAATTTTATGCCATAGTGCCGGCAGAGAATCTTGAGCATTTTAAACCTTAAAAAATATTAAATGTGTTTAGGTGGATCCGGGAAATTTAAAAACATTACTTAATGTAACGCCGGTCACAACATTGAAATTTGCATACACAAATTTGCATGCAAATTTTACGCGGACATTTATAAAATTGTTAAGTAGATACATGCACAAACACAAATTAGTAGGTATTGCTATAATATATTTTGATTTTGATTTTTTTCAACGAAAGTTGCCTATAAATAAATTTTGACCCATATAACGCACTCTGGTATAAAAATATTTGATTTTGGACCATTTGTTTTAGTTTATTAATGTTTGAAGTAAACGTATAATAATCATCTGCTCGTCTGCTAGCAGGCTGTGAAGCTGCGAGGAGTATAATGAGTGCAGAAAAAACGAGAAAAAAGTAGTTTAGTAAGAAAGTAGCATGAGTATGTTTAAGCTTCGGGAACGATTCAATTTGCCGGTCCCTTGGCCACCAGCGGCGGCGGCGAGCTCCTCATTAAACGGTCCATTACGCAGCCAGAAACAAATTACTCTAAATGCCTTACTTGAAAAATGGCTTTATGATAATATCGCACCGAAGATTTTATCCTGTGGATCGGAAATTTAACTTTATTTGGAGTGCGGCAACATCACAAACTTCTCACAGGTTTGATGCTATTGTCCACTAGCCGACAGAAATATACACTGATAATACAGTTTATTTGTTTCAACAAAATATTTGGTTGGATAAATTGAATTATTTGGTTCTGACAAATAAATTTTATTTCTGTCAAATAAACTATATTGTTTCCATTAATAAATCATTTTAAAATTAAAATATTTGTTTACATGAACTAAATATTTATTAGACTCAAATAAAATTTGTTACTCACAACCAAATAATTTAATTGGCCATATCCAAATAAATCCTTTTTATCAGTGTAGATGCGTGGCAAACATACATACATGGTTAGAATCTAACATTGTATGTATGTTTACCACGCATCCAGGGCCGTATCGAAGAAGATTTTGTGGGGGGGGGAGAAGGTCAAAAATTACAACTTTTTTTAGCCTAAAATACAAGTTTTTTCATTGAGAAAAAAGTTAATGACTAAAAAAAGGTTCTCACCTCCATAAAATATACAACTTTTCTTTTGAATCAATGAAATAACTTTTTAAGATGTAGGGGAGGTGACACCACCCTGGGAACGACCCTGTGTGAGAAGAGTATACTTTCCAAAAAAAAATACTGTTAAATTCAAAGCAATGTGACTGTTCTTTTAAAAGAATATACATTAATTTAACCCAGACTACCTTGTACCGTAATCAAGGGGTTTTTATAATTAAAGTCGCTCAAACATTAGTTTTACTTCAGTCAACTTCTTTAAGTTTATGCTTAAAAAACAAAAATTAACATTTGCTTTCCTTAAAAAAAAAACGTAATTTTAAAGGGATACCGCAGTCCCGAAATTCTAAAATGTTAAGAAAGTTCGGGATCTCGAAACGGTCCAGAAGGAGGCGCCCTTGCGGTCGCCGTCATCAGTGACAACAGTGACAACATCCAAATCATTACTTTTTATTCTACGGGGTCTGGTTATTTATTTTGCTTTAAAAATGGGGTAAACCAACTTATTTCCTATTTTTTTGCAAAACTTTTGCAAAATTTAGTGCAAAAGTTGATTTCCTAAATACCTACCTAGAATGCTCGAGGTCAATGTTCAAAAATTTTCAAAAATCGTCCGAGACAAAAAATCTTGGATATAAATTTATCATGAAAAAATAAGCAACTTTTTTTTTATGTGCATCTGTCCGTCTGTTTGTCCGGTGTCACGTTTTTTGAAGACACGATAACTCGAGAACAAGAAGGCCGATCGAATCAAAATTTTCAGAAAAAATCAAGTAATGGGGGCTAAACTTTTAAAAAAATCGAAAAAAGCTAAAAGAAAATACCGATTAACGTAAATTTTTCAGGAAAAATTATGTACTTCTATTATAAGGATCAATTCTCCCAATTTTGAAAGTAATCCCTACAAAAACAAAAAAGTTATGGCGGTTAAACATAAAAAAAATAAATAAATCGATTTTTTTTTTATTTGTTTGAGTAAAAAAACCTTTTTTATTCCTGTAAGAATAATAAAGAGCCTTACATCAGTCCCCCTTCCCCTTGTAACGCATTTTAACACTGAGCAATACTTCCTTCCCCTACACGAAAAAAAAAATTATAGCTAGGAGCGCTATAACACACATACCAAGCAAATTATAATCGCTTATTATATAAATACAAGGCTTTCTCTTACAATTATAGCAGTCAGTGTAAAAATTTATATGAAATAGTTTAATTGTTTAGTGAATAATAAAATATAACAAATAGTATGGCATTTATAGCTTAAATAGATTTAATTATTGTCCGTGCTAATAATTTTTATAATAAAATTTCTGTAAATTTATAATAGTGCCTGTAATAAATATAATCGTGTCTGTAATATATATAATCGTTTTCAATTTATTTTTAACATTATTAGTTATTGTGTCCCTTATAATCTATAGCTTAAATCACTATAATTTGCCACTGTTACCAAATATCTTATAATGTATAGCGCAGAGCCCACTAATTTCTTTCCGTGTAATATATAAAGTTTGAGCTCAGTCGGATCGTTTTATACCAACATAACTTTTTGTTACGCTGTCACCCCATAAAGCACACGTTTTAGAATGGATATCCCCAGGATATACTTTTGTTACTAAACGAGAAGTCGAGCGACTTCCGAATCCGTATATCCCATGGATATACCTCGTACATCCCAAATATCCTTCGTGTGTCCCAGGGATGTCCGAGGTGTATTTTCCGGGGACATACTGCCTGTATATCCCTGGGATATACGGGCAGTATATCCTCAGGACATACCTTTCGGTATATCCTTGGGATATACGACTAATGTCCCGGGACATGCGACATTAAAAGGACATTGAGAGGATGTCCGGGGGATATTGTGTGCTATATCATATAGTCTATATGGGAAACTGTGCTAAATAAAAAAGCAATATTTCAGGTACCAAAAATTCATGATTTTTTTTTTGTTGTTTTTACTGAACCAACATTTTACGTGATATCAATGAAAATTACATTGATTTTGTACCGATGTTCGTTTTTAATTGTGACAAAAAAAATGTTATCATATGAATGCTTAAAATTGGTTGTCTATACAGAGCGGTCCAAAAGTCACCCCCCCTCTTAACTTTTGAACCAGTTGAGATATCGACTTCAAATTTGGAACTTTTAAATAAGACAACTTAAACTATCTTTAAGCATATATTTAATACTTTCAGCTCTTAAAATGTGGGCAGGGGGGCATGGGGGCACATTTTATTAAATGGAAAGGGGGGTCGTGTAATACATCATTTTAAAGCTAATAAAATTTTAACTCCATATTTTTAAATTAAAAAAAAATGGGTTTAAAATGGGGTTGAAAATGGGTATTGTCAAAATTCCTCTAAAAAAAAACAAATAATTTTTTAAAAATGTCTAATTTCATCATAAAAAAATGTTAATTATACTTTTAAACTAATTTTAGTTGACATAAATAAAAATTTATAAAAAAAACTTAAAAAATCGAATGTTTTAGCACAAAAAATTGAAAAATCAAAACAAAACAACATTTTTAAAAAATTTAAAAATGTTAGTTTAAATAGAGAATTTTATAAGCTTTAAAATGATGTATCACACGACCCCCCTTTCCATTTAAAAAAATGTCCCCCCATGCCCCCTGTCCACATTTTAAGAGGTAAAAATATCAAATATATGCTAAAAGATAGTTTAAGTTGTCTTATTTAAGAGTTCTAAATTTGAAGTCGAAATCTCAACTCGTTCAAAAGTTAAAGGGTGGTGGGGGGGGGGGTGACTTTTTGACCGCACTGTATGTAAAATGTATTTAAATAAATTTGTTAATATAATGAATTTATACATAAGGAAAGGAATTTTAAGCATCGATAAATAATTGTGTTCATCGGTACAATTTTTTTTTCAGTGTAGGTATAAGTATTATCTTAGCAATCTTAAGGAAATGCGGAGACTCGTTCCATTGCTGCGGGTCATTAAATAGATAAAGGTTAGCAAGGACGTTTGTCCTAACGGCACCTTAGTCCTTTTCCTCTTTTACTTTAAACGTCGTTTAAGACTGTCCCTGTTTCGCGATAAAAGGCTGCAATTTAGATAAGGCAATCGATCAGCTCTTCCAGAAAAAATACTGCTGCCAACAAAACAATAGGTACCCTAGTAGAAATTTAACGTTAGAATAACGTTTTTCTAACGTTAGAAAACTGTATAAATGTACTTTATAAAATATGTGCAAATGTCCCGCCTTTTAACGTTAAAATCAAACGTTAGTTACAAACGTTAATCTAAGGTTAGATTTTTAAGTTAGAAATACGTTATAAATACGTTTAATTTCTAACTTTCGGAGGGGGCGTGGCCAACTAGGAAATTTCTATCTTCATCATAAAATGGCAGCTGGAGGCAAATTTATTCATATAAATAAATCTTAATATATTTTAGCAATCATTATATTTTTAAACATAATTTCGTTACATTTATTTATAAAATAACCATCTTTTTAGGTGGCCCTAAATATTTTTCGTGTAATATGCTGTTATACTTTTACCTCTTAGAAAAACTTAATTTTTAGTTAGTTAATATTTATTTATACATTCAGAATCTTAAAATATTTTTTCAATTCTAATACAGCGTTGCCAGACTTACTATAATTTTGACTTTTGAGGGATATTTTATAAACTTTTAATAATAATAAATAATTATCAAACCTAGGCACATAGCTGTCTGAAATGAGTATTTTCTACTATAGCTTACATATTAATAATGGAAATTAAAAAAATATTTAAAGTTAGAATAAGGTTAGTAAAAGGTTAGAATTTAGTTGGGAAACTAACGTTAGATTTATGTATTTTATAACGTTTTTGTCAAACGTTAGTATTTAAGCTTAGATTTATATATTTTATAACGTTTTTGTCAAACGTTAGTTTTTAAGGTTAGATATATTTTATAACGTTTTTGTATAACGTTTGAAACTAAACATAAAAATGTCACTAATCTAATGTTAATAAGTTTACTTTTTTTTAATCCGATCTTAAAATTTTTGTACGCTGAAAACGAATTTGACAGTGAAAAAGCTCCTTGACTCTTTAACTTTTTCAAAAAATTACAAAAAAGAATACTGGATAAGCCAGCTCGAGATCTTCAAAGTGCTCTAGCACGTAAACATTGAATTTTGAGAACCATAACATATCCAAAATTCAACCAATTCGGACCAAAATCTAGCACCTAAACTACTGATTTTTGGGAGTTGTAAACTTATAAGGTTTTGATCAGAAAATCTAACCAAATCTGCAGTCAGATCAGACTGAAACCTCTTTTACATAAGAAGGGAGCAAGGTACATTGACAAATTGACAAATTCGCTGAAAAAATAGTCTAATATGTCAGACTGGGCAGCCTGCTGTTGGGATTTATAATGTAAGGAGCCCCCAAGTCGATGAAGGCTTTTTCTCCCAAATATAAAAAACGTCAAGGCTCCAGATTTTGTTCAGTAAAGGGGGGCGCAAAACCATGGGAGGCCTCAAAAGTTGGGAGCCCCGAGAGATATCCAGTCCCTCTGCCAAACTTTATTATTATTGATAGTGATATATATATATATATATATATATATATATATATATATATATATATATATATATATATTTTTTATTTCTTTTTTTAGCAATTAATCATTTTTAATGTTAATGCATGTAACAATTGTAACATTGTATTGTATACTACAGCATGCAGCATGTTTAATTCTAAACGGAGAGTTTTTTAGCGCATCCTAAGAAAATATTTAAAAATAATGATTTCGTTTATTTAATATATGTTAATGTTAAATATGTATTTATGGGCATTTATGTTATTTATGATATAATCATAGTTTGATGTTTTAATTAATATTTATCAGGATATCTTACTTCAGATGACAGTGGATGTGTTATTTGCAGAGTTGATACTTTCAATACCACAACAGGGTCGGACAATAAGATAATTTTAAATTATCTCTAAATTTTGGTTTGTTTATTACATACCTATGCCGAATAAGATTATGTGTACACTGTACGTTGTACAGTGTACACATCTATAGACATGTATTTTTATAAAGCTTAATATATATTTCAGAAAAACCTTTATTATATAAAAAATACAAGGTTCTCAAACATGCTAATTCAATACAATTTGACAAGAAGGCCGATCGAATCAAAATTTTCAGAAAAAATCAAGTAATGGGGGCTAAACTTTTAAAAAAATCGAAAAAAGCTAAAAGAAAATACCGATTAACGTAAATTTTTCAGGAAAAATTATGTACTTCTATTATAAGGATCAATTCTCCCAATTTTGAAAGTAATCCCTACAAAAACAAAAAAGTTATGGCGGTTAAACATAAAAAAAATAAATAAATCGATTTTTTTTTTATTTGTTTGAGTAAAAAAAACCTTTTTTATTCCTGTAAGAATAATAAAGAGCCTTACATCAGTCCCCCTTCCCCTTGTAACGCATTTTAACACTGAGCAATACTTCCTTCCCCTACACGAAAAAAAAAATTATAGCTAGGAGCGCTATAACACACATACCAAGCAAATTATAATCGCTTATTATATAAATACAAGGCTTTCTCTTACAATTATAGCAGTCAGTGTAAAAATTTATATGAAATAGTTTAATTGTTTAGTGAATAATAAAATATAACAAATAGTATGGCATTTATAGCTTAAATAGATTTAATTATTGTCCGTGCTAATAATTTTTATAATAAAATTTCTGTAAATTTATAATAGTGCCTGTAATAAATATAATCGTGTCTGTAATATATATAATCGTTTTCAATTTATTTTTAACATTATTAGTTATTGTGTCCCTTATAATCTATAGCTTAAATCACTATAATTTGCCACTGTTACCAAATATCTTATAATGTATAGCGCAGAGCCCACTAATTTCTTTCCGTGTAATATATAAAGTTTGAGCTCAGTCGGATCGTTTTATACCAACATAACTTTTTGTTACGCTGTCACCCCATAAAGCACACGTTTTAGAATGGATATCCCCAGGATATACTTTTGTTACTAAACGAGAAGTCGAGCGAGGTATATCCCATGGATATACCTCGTACATCCCAAATATCCTTCGTGTGTCCCAGGGATGTCCGAGGTGTATTTTCCGGGGACATACTGCCTGTATATCCCTGGGATATACGGGCAGTATATCCTCAGGACATACCTTTCGGTATATCCTTGGGATATACGACTAATGTCCCGGGACATGCGACATTAAAAGGACATTGAGAGGATGTCCGGGGGATATTGTGTGCTATATCATATAGTCTATATGGGAAACTGTGCTAAATAAAAAAGCAATATTTCAGGTACCAAAAATTCATGATTTTTTTTTTGTTGTTTTTACTGAACCAACATTTTACGTGATATCAATGAAAATTACATTGATTTTGTACCGATGTTCGTTTTTAATTGTGACAAAAAAAATGTTATCATATGAATGCTTAAAATTGGTTGTCTATACAGAGCGGTCCAAAAGTCACCCCCCCTCTTAACTTTTGAACCAGTTGAGATATCGACTTCAAATTTGGAACTTTTAAATAAGACAACTTAAACTATCTTTAAGCATATATTTAATACTTTCAGCTCTTAAAATGTGGGCAGGGGGGCATGGGGGCACATTTTTTTAAATGGAAAGGGGGGTCGTGTAATACATCATTTTAAAGCTAATAAAATTTTAACTCCATATTTTTAAATTAAAAAAAAATGGGTTTAAAATGGGGTTGAAAATGGGTATTGTCAAAATTCCTCTAAAAAAAAAACAAATAATTTTTTAAAAATGTCTAATTTCATCATAAAAAAATGTTAATTATACTTTTAAACTAATTTTAGTTGACATAAATAAAAATTTATAAAAAAAACTTAAAAAATCGAATGTTTTAGCACAAAAAATTGAAAAATCAAAACAAAACAACATTTTTAAAAAATTTAAAAATGTTAGTTTAAATAGAGAATTTTATAAGCTTTAAAATGATGTATCACACGACCCCCCTTTCCATTTAAAAAAATGTCCCCCCATGCCCCCTGTCCACATTTTAAGAGGTAAAAATATCAAATATATGCTAAAAGATAGTTTAAGTTGTCTTATTTAAGAGTTCTAAATTTGAAGTCGAAATCTCAACTCGTTCAAAAGTTAAAGGGTGGTGGGGGGGGGTGACTTTTTGACCGCACTGTATGTAAAATGTATTTAAATAAATTTGTTAATATAATGAATTTATACATAAGGAAAGGAATTTTAAGCATCGATAAATAATTGTGTTCATCGGTACAATTTTTTTTTCAGTGTAGGTATAAGTATTATCTTAGCAATCTTAAGGAAATGCGGAGACTCGTTCCATTGCTGCGGGTCATTAAATAGATAAAGGTTAGCAAGGACGTTTGTCCTAACGGCACCTTAGTCCTTTTCCTCTTTTACTTTAAACGTCGTTTAAGACTGTCCCTGTTTCGCGATAAAAGGCTGCAATTTAGATAAGGCAATCGATCAGCTCTTCCAGAAAAAATACTGCTGCCAACAAAACAATAGGTACCCTAGTAGAAATTTAACGTTAGAATAACGTTTTTCTAACGTTAGAAAACTGTATAAATGTACTTTATAAAATATGTGCAAATGTCCCGCCTTTTAACGTTAAAATCAAACGTTAGTTACAAACGTTAATCTAAGGTTAGATTTTTAAGTTAGAAATACGTTATAAATACGTTTAATTTCTAACTTTCGGAGGGGGCGTGGCCAACTAGGAAATTTCTATCTTCATCATAAAATGGCAGCTGGAGGCAAATTTATTCATATAAATAAATCTTAATATATTTTAGCAATCATTATATTTTTAAACATAATTTCGTTACATTTATTTATAAAATAACCATCTTTTTAGGTGGCCCTAAATATTTTTCGTGTAATATGCTGTTATACTTTTACCTCTTAGAAAAACTTAATTTTTAGTTAGTTAATATTTATTTATACATTCAGAATCTTAAAATATTTTTTCAATTCTAATACAGCGTTGCCAGACTTACTATAATTTTGACTTTTGAGGGATATTTTATAAACTTTTAATAATAATAAATAATTATCAAACCTAGGCACATAGCTGTCTGAAATGAGTATTTTCTACTATAGCTTACATATTAATAATGGAAATTAAAAAAATATTTAAAGTTAGAATAAGGTTAGTAAAAGGTTAGAATTTAGTTGGGAAACTAACGTTAGATTTATGTATTTTATAACGTTTTTGTCAAACGTTAGTATTTAAGCTTAGATTTATATATTTTATAACGTTTTTGTCAAACGTTAGTTTTTAAGGTTAGATATATTTTATAACGTTTTTGTATAACGTTTGAAACTAAACATAAAAATGTCACTAATCTAATGTTAATAAGTTTACTTTTTTTTAATCCGATCTTAAAATTTTTGTACGCTGAAAACGAATTTGACAGTGAAAAAGCTCCTTGACTCTTTAACTTTTTCAAAAAATTACAAAAAAGAATACTGGATAAGCCAGCTCGAGATCTTCAAAGTGCTCTAGCACGTAAACATTGAATTTTGAGAACCATAACATATCCAAAATTCAACCAATTCGGACCAAAATCTAGCACCTAAACTACTGATTTTTGGGAGTTGTAAACTTATAAGGTTTTGATCAGAAAATCTAACCAAATCTGCAGTCAGATCAGACTGAAACCTCTTTTACATAAGAAGGGAGCAAGGTACATTGACAAATTGACAAATTCGCTGAAAAAATAGTCTAATATGTCAGACTGGGCAGCCTGCTGTTGGGATTTATAATGTAAGGAGCCCCCAAGTCGATGAAGGCTTTTTCTCCCAAATATAAAAAACGTCAAGGCTCCAGATTTTGTTCAGTAAAGGGGGGCGCAAAACCATGGGAGGCCTCAAAAGTTGGGAGCCCCGAGAGATATCCAGTCCCTCTGCCAAACTTTATTATTATTGATAGTGATATATATATATATATATATATATATATATATATATATATATATATATATTTTTTTTTTATTTCTTTTTTTAGCAATTAATCATTTTTAATGTTAATGCATGTAACAATTGTAACATTGTATTGTATACTACAGCATGCAGCATGTTTAATTCTAAACGGAGAGTTTTTTAGCGCATCCTAAGAAAATATTTAAAAATAATGATTTCGTTTATTTAATATATGTTAATGTTAAATATGTATTTATGGGCATTTATGTTATTTATGATATAATCATAGTTTGATGTTTTAATTAATATTTATCAGGATATCTTACTTCAGATGACAGTGGATGTGTTATTTGCAGAGTTGATACTTTCAATACCACAACAGGGTCGGACAATAAGATAATTTTAAATTATCTCTAAATTTTGGTTTGTTTATTACATACCTATGCCGAATAAGATTATGTGTACACTGTACGTTGTACAGTGTACACATCTATAGACATGTATTTTTATAAAGCTTAATATATATTTCAGAAAAACCTTTATTATATAAAAAATACAAGGTTCTCAAACATGCTAATTCAATACAATTTGACAACGCTGTTAAAGATCGTTTTCACGGCCCCTGCGTCCGGGCGCTTTTTTTATCGACGGCAATCCGACCGGAAAATGAACACTCCTGTGGTGACAAAAGAACATTCCATCATTTCCGGCGAGATGGCCGCCATTAGAAATGCATAAACGGGGATTCCCTAGATCGTATTTTTAACGGAACGACGTTTTGACTGTTATCGTTCTAAATGAATCGGAAAATTGCCACCAATCAATTGACATGACTATTTATAATAGACCAATTTCTTTTCGCTTTTTTTAAAGGAATAATATAAATTACACTGCACATTACATTCAAATTTAAGGTTATGCATTACGTCCAGTAAACACAAAACTTCTATAAGAAGTTCTCACAAAGTTGCATCATAAGTTTCTTCAGAACGTGCTGGAGAATTACGAATGTCCGCCACGCCAGGAATTCTACAAAACTTTATATATATATATATATATATATATATATATATATATATATATATATATATATGATACTTTTTTCAAACATCGCAAGCTCGAATTCTCTAGCAACTAAATTATTGAATTTTGGCAGTTGTGCCCGTAAACACTTTATTTCTTTTTATTAAAACAAGTTTTCCTGCAAGAGCCCAGCTCCATTAATTAACGTTTACCCGTGCCTCTATAGAAATAAGTTACCCATATATTAGGTGAAGAAAATTGACGAAAGAAACGGACGATGGATCCTTGTAGAGGACGGTCTGGACATTTCACTCCCAATGAATGAAATCTCAAAGGTTTATATTTGGGGGATAATGGCTTAGCATTTGATTAGGATGAACCAGATTTAAACCAATCGCTGATTCTGCACACTTAAATATTGATTATACTATTTTTCACCTAGATTTTAAATCCGTTTTTAAAATTGAACTATCTATTTGCATTACGAAGAAAAATACATTTTTACGAGGGGTCACTGGGAAATTTTTGTACACCTACTGCAGAAAATGCATGACAAATGCACGTACTGCACGATATTTTTACGAGAAATAAACGAACTGCACGATATCGCAATATTTTTAATGCAGAGTAATGTACAAAAAATTTTCCCCGACAAAATTTTTGTTGACTAAAACAAAAATGGTTCTCACCTCCCAAAAAAAAAAAAAACAGTTTGCTCCCCCGAAAAAATGTTTGATGAGTAAAAAAAACAGCTTTGTCCCTGAAGGTTTTTACCAAAAGTAAATAATGCACAGTAATGCAAATAATTTACGTAATTTACGTAATTTACAGATAATGCACATTTAATGCCAGTAAAGCAGGTACTGCAAGGGTTAATGCAGACAATTTTGTACATCGAATGCAGCAGTGATAGACCTGTCGCATTTTAATGAAATTATTGCAGATGCAGAATTTTACTTTGTTGGGCGTTTTCGGTAAGACGTCAAATTTTTGATTATTTTTACACAATTATTTTTGCTTTTAAATTATTATTTGAAACTAATAAATTATAAGTTATAATATATTAATATTAAATATCGTAACATTAGATTTATTTATTCTTAAATAATAGTAATTATATACCAAGGTAGAGAAGAAATTTTTTATAGCCTAGCGTATTAAAGCCCGAACTGCTTAGCAGCGAGGGATTTAAGAGGGCGAGGCTATGATAATCTCTACCGTAGTTTATATATTAGTTTTTTCACTACTAGCACTAGTTAACTATTATTCAAATAATAAAATAAATTATTAACAGAAATTATATTTCTTGAAATTTTCATAAAAATCAAGTAGCCTTGATAAATGACATTTGCTCAAATAAATAACTGACATTTCAAAATTTAGTTTTTTTTTTATTTTTTTTTTAATAATATTTAGCTAATTATTGATTGTATTAATTGGTAATAATTATATTTAATAAATAAAAAGTTATTTAAAGCTATTTTCTTGGGTTTAATTAGTAAAAATTGCACAAAGGACTGAAACATCTAAAGTGACAGAAATCAATTGTTTATAAAATTTACTCCTACTAGGAGAGAAATGGTATATTATTCAACGAGCGTATAATAATTGATATTAATCGGTGAGGGTGAATTTTGGGACACAAGCCGATAGGCGAGTGGCCTAATAGATATTATACGCGAGTAGAATACTATACTTTATCCACGGCCGTTTTGGGTTTTAAACGGTTTATTTTTACAGACCTGTGATTAATAGGCCTATTAATCACGGCCGTGGATAAAAATTATTATTGCTATAGGTGAAGAAAATTTATTTCACAGTCTGAAAACATGATAAATAATGGTATGTTCTAAAGCTAGTAGTGAAAATAATACCTTGTAAGCATATATTTTTAAATTAAATTTCTATAATATTAAATTTAGGTATTTTGGTGAAGAATAATTTTTTGCTTAGTTTTAAATAAAGAATCATCTTGCAGCATTAAAATTTTACTGTTGCTTTTTTTGTTCCCCGATCGATATGTGCATCCTCGAAAGGACGTAACTCTCTTCGGGCTCCTTTCCGGACCAACCTTTATAGAAACTTTTTTACATATTTTTGGATGTAGAATCACCTCTTAAATTTTGCCATGCCAGTAACTGATACTGTATTATAAATTGCGTATCAATTTAAAGGTCTTTTGGGGCTAACGATAGAATAACAATTTTGTTTAAAATTAAAAATTTCTGTCCTTACTAATTCTACGTCTAACCACAAGTCTTCGACTTGCTACCATTCAAAGTCTTCAGACTAGGAGAGGAATGAGTAATTGTCCACATCTAGCAATAGATGGCGCACAAGTCTACATCAATCTAATGATTATATTCCTTTTGCGAATAAAGTCTAAAAACGTTTTCTTAATCAGCGTGCAGAGTTGACTCTTGGTACTGAAGAGGGCCAACAGCCCGAAACTATCAGTTTACCAATATCACTCCGTACGATATTTAGGAAATAGATTGATGGAATAATAAATTAATATTTTATTAATTTTGTTTAAAATTTAAAGTTTCTATCCTTGTTGGAATAACAGTTATGTAACGTTTTACGAAACTCTAAAGTTAGATAAACGATTTTCTAATGTTAGAGCCCAACGTTAGACATAAAAACTTTAACCGACATGCAAATAGTTAGCTAACGTTAGGTCAAGTTCGCCCTAACCTTAATTTTCACCAGATTTGGGTATCTTAGCAACCAACCTGCATAATCACTTCATTGCATTAGGAATCCAAGTTAATTTAAAACAATAGATTAACCTTTTATTCAAATCTTAAACGTCTTAGAGACTGACGAATAATGATTATAATAGGTAATTAATAAATCGACATCGCAATTAAAAGCGAGAGACTATTTAATTAACTTCCTAATCGGATCCGAGAAGCGCCATTTCCGTTTCCTGAATATATCCCACCCCCGAGGGAATCTATCCAAACTTTTTTAAAAGCTTATTACGGAATTCTGTACTGACGTCGATGCCTAAATCCCACTAAGTCAAGTCAGACCAAAGTCCTTTAACACTATATAGGAAAGTCGCCTAATTTCGGATAAGGGAAGTCGGGGTTAACTGGGCCGCTTTTTTTCATATCGAGTTTTTGAGAAACCTATAAACAATTTTTAAATATTTTCTATAGCAAATACTTATTTATGGTACTAGTGGGTAAAGTAAGATATTGCCCATGAGAAAATCAACCTGCGAGGCGTCAGCCAAGCAGGTTAATTTTCGAGAGGGCAATATCGGTTTACCCATGAGTGCCATACAAGGTTTTATCCAATAAATAGCTTAGGAATTCATATTTTTATTAAAAATTTTAATGACATTTACAAGAAAATAATTTGACAAGTGCGTTGGTAAAATAAATAATTATCCACTCAATAAAGTAAAAGCCACGCGGGGGTTATTATTGAGTTTATCTGTTTAAAAAAAATATGTATTGGATAAAGATAGATTATTACTATAGTTAGAACATATTAATACTTACAAATATTATTTATATAAAAAAAGTTATTAACGATAAACCATGGTTAGTGGACCACTTAACCCTGAGTAGTTGTCCAGTTAATCCTGCCCTATGGGGTTAACTGGACCACTACTCAGGGTTAAGTGGTCCACTAACAAAAATAAATTGTATTGTAATTATTGTGAATAAAAACGATTTGAAATCAAATAAAATTAATTCTAACATAAAAATAGACAACATAATATGTTAAATATTAGATATATCCCAGGGTTAACTGGTCCGGGGTTTACTGGACATGGCCCAGTTAACCCCGAACTAATTAATATTGACATAAGTGGTCCAGTTAACCCCGAACCAGTTAATCCTAAGTTACACCACTGAAAAATCATAAAATATTAATACTTAATATGGGAGGCATAGCGTAGTGGCTAGCGCGTATGCATAGCAAGTCTACTATCGTGAGTTCGATTCTTACTGGCGCCGATTTGCCTTTTTCAGTTAATTATTAATTGAAATTTGGCGAAGGCGATAAGTGAAACGGACACTCCCTAGAAACTGGTTCGAAAGTCAGTATAAGCCGGTGGTACCCTCTACTACTAGCCCACACAAGTCCTGGATTTAGGGGATGCTTAATTAAGTAGAATAGTACGAGGTTAAAGAAATAAACAAACAAACAAAAAATAAGATATTAGAAGGCGGCAATTATGCAGAATAATTAACAAAATACTCAGATTTTAGGTAAAATATTTGTCTAGATCATCCTATTACTAATAAAGTATTAATTCAAAAGTAAAAGTTAAATACCTACACGGTCCATGTGTTGTCCACGTGTAGGTTGTAGTAAAGAAAGTTATTTTTTTTTCGATGAGAAGTAGGTATTTAACTTTTACTTTTTAATTAATACTTTATTAGTAATAGGATGATACTTTAAACAATACTACTAACTAAATATCACTAAAATAGGACACTAAAATTTCCAGGTGGACCAGTTAACCCTGTGTCCCAGTTAACCCCGACTTCCCCTACTATTTACAATTTATAACAACATACAACTTATTACATATAACAAACCATGATTTATTATGAAATTTTATTACAGTTTATTTTTTCCAAAAAAACACGGTTAAAAAAACTTTGCCCATTTTTGGGCACGTGAAAAAGGGTTCCTAATTTCGGAAATATCCGATTTTTTTTTTTCAAAGTAGATCTGGATCCCATTGCTTATGTTTCTCGTTATTCCTTGACATCTTTTTTGCAAATAAAAACTAATTTAATCTCGAATTTAATCATTTTACGAATACTATGGGAACCATAATTTTACCATTTCTAATTTAAACGATTTGTGATGCCATTTAACGGGGAGAAGCTTCTGAAGCTCTACCGTTACCATATTACAGGACGGATTTAGTTTTTGGCTCCACATAAAAGTAGGTTTCTGTTTACCTATGCAGTTAGTATCTTAGATACACCACTATCCGAAATTAGGAAACCATCCGAAATAAGGCGTCTTTCCTATACGTAAGTAAGTATAGTGTTAAAGGATTTTGAAATCAGACACCATCGCGATGGTATATGACGATGCATTGTCCTTTGTTTATTGATGTAAAAAAATTTAAAGAATATTTTGATCGTTTTATGGTAGCTGGCATTTTAAGGTACATTTGGTAAAAACAGAAAAGTTCTAGGCGTTTTTTAGAAGCACCTTATCTAGATGGGTTAAAATATTGTATTTTTTTTACTCGAAAAGATGTCAAAATTGACCATCCCCCAAATAAAATGCCTCAGGGCCCTAACCAGAAAAACATCCAGGGGACTCAGGGGTTTATCGGAATGAGCGCCTGCGACATAATAGTTCTACCTAATATCTGATGGTAAGTTATAAATAAAAACTTAGTTACCAGTGATCGCGGATTTGGTATTCATGCCAGGTGCAATCAGATTATTTAAATTGTGTTATGCAATAACATGTTATTGCATAACATATGTTGGTTAATTAACCAACATTGTGAGATGACAGTAAGTATTTGAACTTTTGCCCTAATATATTTTAAACGTTATGAGTAAAATAATTAAAATTAAGCATTTGCTTTACTTGTTCATGTATCACAACATGTATTTTTTTTAATTTTTAATTTAATTAGTTTAAAAGTTATTAAGTAAAATGTTTAGCAACCCACTGTCATTTTATAATCTGGGTTACCATATTATTGAAAAATACTATCCATTTAGGTATTATAATACCTATATAATTATAAATACCATATTAACATATGATATGTTAAAAGTAAATTTTAAATAAATTAATGTAATTAAATTAATTTAGTTAAATTGAACGTATACTAGCTAGACAAATAGTATTCTGCCCTGATAAAGTAAAGGGCAGTAAGTGACATTGGTCAATAGCAGCGTTTTCAAAATATTACGTCAGTGTTGACGTGAAAACGCCGCTATGCGACAAGTGTTACTTACTGCCCTTTACTTTAACAGGGCAGTATTAGTTTAATACACTAACAATATATTGCATAATTCCTGTTTATTTTAACTGGATAATATTTTCAGGTTATTTGACAACAATAGGCTATTAGCAATTTAAATAAACTTTGTTCAGAAAAATAATACTTTTTTAACATAGGCACCAGCGGGCGATTCCAATCCAATAATATAAAGAAAAAGCGTAACTCTGATACACATAGGTAGAGAAGCTATAGTGGGTATTAGATAAAAACAAAAACACATTAGGTGTGTAAAATTTAGTCCGCCATTTTTACCTTTTAAACGTAAAAATTTTTAAACAAAAACATAACCTCAAAAATAATTTTCACATTTTTACAAGTCTTTACAAAACAAGTAATTTTTAAGTTAAAAATTTTAACACTATAAACAAAATAAAACTATAAAGACACGCAAATACCACAAACAACACCACAGAAGAATAAGGTTATTTTAAGAGTGGTTTACATGTATACATAAACACACATTTACAAATATGGCGAAGGCGCAACATACATACGTACATAAGAAATATGAAAAATGTTGGAATTAAGGTTATTAGGATGACTCGGGCAGTGCAGAGGCCTCAAGCGAACATTTATTTTTTCGCTGTGTCTTTAGCAGTTTTTAAAACTGTATTATACTTTTTTTTCTGTTTCATTTCAACCTCCCACTCTGACCCTTTTTTTACCCCGCCCCTACGATTAAAATCGTAGCGGTTTCCAGATTAGGGCTGAACATCTATTCCAATTTTATTCTGACAAAAAACTGTGTTTTCTTAGGTTTTTAAATTTAAGATAAGATAAGATATAATAAGATAATAATGTTGACATAATCGTATTTTTGAATTTTACATACATTAGCCTGTATATTGGTTCTAAAAGTTCAGAAAAAAAAGATTAGATGTAATTGGATTGCATTTTTTTGAATTTAAGATTCTAAGTCTATGTAGGTACTATGCATAGTGAGCAATACTGAGAAGGTATTCCGCACCTGATATGGCTCCAGAGTTGCACGTCTACCTGTAATAGGTAGATTTTCAAGTAAGCTTATTCCCTCATTCCTCCATGCACCTGCTTCCAGAGTTCCATGTTCATTTTCTCTATTCACATAGGTTACAGGACAATATTTATCTTTAAATTCTATCTGCAATTCTGCAAAGAAACACAAGACAAAATAATGTCGATTACCTTATCAGATGGCAAAGATGGGACGATAAAAAACTCGCCACCTTGATGCCAAAACAGTTTTCAATAATGCGTCCTGCCCTTGACAGACGGTAAGTAAAAACTTTATTTATATCTGTGGTTCGTTTTCTGTAAGGTTTCATCATATTTTTTGATAGAGTGAATGCTGAATCACCCACAAAGAAATATGGTGTCTTTTTCTTCGATCTTGGGAGATTTTTTTCTCCCGTTGGTGTATTAATGTTATACTTACTTATTAATAATAATATATACTTACTTAGTAATAATAAGTTATTATTTCTCCCAAAAAGTCTGAAAATATACTGGAATCTGCATTTCTGCCTGAAGCACCAATATCTACCTACTAATTTCAATAGATATTCAGAATCACACACTGCCATAAGCACAATGCTGAAAGTTTTCTTATAATTATAAAATTCAGACCCTGAATTAAATGGGGTCTCAATTGAGGTAACCAAAAATGATAGTTGAGTATTCTTTAAAATATGCCCTTGTTGTTTTCGTTTAACACGTTAAGCGCCATGAGCACCATATATGGTGCTCAGTTAATTTGCCAAAATTGATCTGAGCACCATATTTGGTGCTCAGACAGAAGAGTTTAAATATTTGCATAATAAATCGAAATACTTAGATAGTGGCAAAAAAAGCATTTGTTTAGCATTCTAAAACCTAAAGGATTAAGGATTAGCCGATACGTTTACTTTTCCGACCCCTGCCAATGGAAGGGAAAGTACTGTTATCGTACAAACCTTCAAAATCGAGAAAACGACCGTGTTATCCATTTTAAGGTCTCATATTGCGATTAGACCCTTTGTCAGTATGATTCCTGTTTGTCTGTCTGTCTATAAACCTTCACGATAACTACCGATCGGTTTATCCGATCGACTTAAAATTTGGTATGAAATCAGCGTTTGGTCGAAGGATACAACTATTAGTTTTTATTAAAAAAAAATCTAATAAAAAATTTCATTTTTTGTAAAACAAAATATGGAAAATTTGAAGAGGTTTAGGTCTTTAGTGTAGAGGGTACCTAATGTTTCTTGTTTTTTTGAATTGCCTATTTGGCGATGGCGACAGTGCTAATATTTTATTGTTTAAATAAAAACCTTATAACTATGTAATATTTTAATTTTACTTGATACAACTCTTATGACTTTGAAAGAAGCTAGACAAAAGTATTTACTACATTTTGGACATTTGTAACTTGTCTTTGGTGTATTTTTTTGGGCGTAAATGCGATCATGTCTTCTTCTAAGATCATAGTAACATTTACTACAACGGCTTCTTTTATTCACACTTTTTTTTATTTTTTATTTTTTTTTATTGATCTTTATAATAAAAGTATTTTTTTATAAAAAAATTAATATGATTTTTCTTTCAGCATTTTTCGATTTTTTTTAAGTTTAACCCCCATAACTTTTTTGTTTTTGGTGGGACTACTTTCAAAAACAATAGGGATCTTCCCCTCATAGAATTTGTTTTTTCCTGAAAATTTCAATACGATCGGATTATTCGTTCTTGTGTTATCGTGTCTACAAAAATTGTGACATCGGACAGACGGACGGACGTACAGACAAACATTTAAAGAAAAACAAAAGTTGCTTGTTTTTCAACAAATTTATATCAAATAATTTTTTGTCTAGGACGATTTTTGATTTTTTTTTGAAAATTTGAAACTACCGTATAATATTATTCTAGCGCTGGCACTGTGAATAATATAATAATAGTATAATATATAATGAAGAAAAAATATGTAAAAATTGTTGTTCTGATTTTTCTCTGACAGCCGGTCTCGGTAAAATTAATTACAATCGAATGTTTTACGATATCCTAAGTTAAAAAAATATATCGACTAAAATTTAAGCTAGAAATAAAATAAATAAACTAAATAAACTATTATTCTGATAATGTAATATCTTTCGAATATTTAGTATCTATATAAAAATGAGAATCACTCGTACTGGGAATATATTCGTCAGAATCAGTTGGCGAAAATGGATCTTCATCTGATGATAAGTTTATATTAGAATCCATGGCTTTCACAGCAAATGTATTTTTGAACTAAATTTATACGTGCAAATAAAATGTAAACAATTAATGAAATAAGGAAACAAAAACAAAGGTTTTTATTGAGTTTTTTTTATTTTTATTTTAATTTAATATACATAGACGTGCCTTAGTTGCTCTGAGCATCTTTAATGGTGCTCACCCATTTAAACCCTTAAACATATTTTTTTTTGTAACATTATTTTAGAACAAATTTTTGGCCTATTTCCACACGAAAAAAAATCAGGTAGCCCAGTGGACCCTTACTTATTTCTGGCATGGGCGCTTAAAATGTTAAACCTACAAAATGTAGCCAAGTGCTTTTAAATATTGATAAAATATTCATTTGCGACATGCAGTGGATATGATTTGAAGCCATGATAGCATAATAATACGCATCGAATATCTTTGGCATGAGAATTTTGCCCGAATGGAATAAGTTTATAAGTGGAAATCGGCTAAAAGCAAGGAAAATATATATGTAGACTGTGAGAATTAAAAATCTGTTGTTTTTCCGAGCGAGACAGATTTATAAAAAGTACGGTGAGTGAGAAAAGAATGGAAAACAGCTACTTAAGAATTTAAAATTCTTTTACGTAAAATCCGAAGGAGTATAGAGCACTTACCAGAGCAAAGTCGGATCTATAAAATGGCATTTTAAGTTGGATTAGGTTCAAATTTAAAACACTGCCAATAATACGCAGCCAGAAGGCATGAATACTGGAATTTTATAAAGAATTTAATACTAGCAAAAACACAATATCTTAAACTAAGATAAGGTAGGAGGTGAATATTTTTTTTCCTACGATCCCTTATGAAAATGACATTTAACCCACTCTTTTGTTCTTCAGAAAACGCCTTATATCACACTAGTTTGATATTTTTATATCACCCTAGTTTGATATTTATGTTAGTAAGTTTACCTAATTTCACGTATGTAGGTTTGCCTTAATTTACGTTGTAGATTCTACGAATTTAGCTCACTTCGTTTTATATGCCATTTTTCACCTTTCATTATGGTTTTCAGTCCAAATATTTCTGTTTTTCATGTCAAAAATAGAAACTATAGTTATAACCTTACTAGTTTGACCAAGATATAACTTGGGATGTTTTATTTATGTCTAGATTTTATAAAAATTACTTAATTTTTTATTTAGTTACCTTATAATTCATACATTTTCTTATGAAATCGTAAAACAGTAAAATTTTACTGCTTTTTATGGAAACATATCTAAAGAAATCTAATTTAATTAGCAAACTGTCAATATTTCCTTGATTTACACAAGAGGCTTGCGTTATAGGCAACCCATTAAACAGCTAGGTACTATAATAATATATCGTATTTTAAATTTAAATACCAAGAAAACTAAAAGTAAAAGAAAATCATATTTTCTGTTAAACATACATAAAATTGTATGCTATTTTTTGCTTTGTATGCTTTCCTTTTCTCAAAAATTATTTGAATAAGTAATAAAAACTAGAAAATATTAAATTAAGAAACTTTATATTTTTTCAGGATCGTAGGAAAAATAGTGTACTCTTGGGGTTTCCTCACTCGCCTGACGGCTCGTTCGTAAACCTTCCCACTCGCGTGAAATATGTCACTTTCCACACTAGTTATGTAATATACTATTTCACTACTAGCTTTGGAACATACCATTATTTCATCATATTTTCAGACTCTGAAATCAATTTTCTTCCCTTATAGCAATAATAATTTTTTCTCTCTCCTAGTAGGAGTAAATTTTATAAACAACTGATATCTGCCACTTGATTTTCCTTGAACTGCAAAGGCATGTCATTGCTTATAATTTTTAATGGACAAAATGCAACAATATGTTGCCATTTGTTAAAAAACAAGTATGGTAACACATTTTAAAAATATAAAAATGACACCCACTAGAACTGTCAAGTTTCAGTGAATAAATCAATTTATTCGTTTGTTTTCATAAATGGCGATTTCAAAGGCTAGTTCTTTTTGCGCTGTTAGTTAAGATACAGCAAACATTTTAGTTTATTATTGATATAAAATTTTTAAATAATAAGAATAAATGCGCTAGTAGTGAAAAAAATAATATATAAACCACGGTAGAGAAGACTATTATAGCACCCTCGGCTATAAAAATTGTCTTCTCTACCTTCTTATATAATTACTATTAGTGCTCTTGACAGATTCAATAATGTTTTCTCTTAAAAAGTGAGCTAATTATTGTTTTTGTTTTGGCCTTAAATGTTTTAGAAACAACTTTTAAAAAATATCTGTTTTATGTTAAGCTCATTTCCAGACCACCTTACGGTTTTTGCTGAATTAATAATATTATACGAAGAGATTTGTCAGAGATTTTGTTTAATTAAACACCAATTTGCAGGCTTAACTAGTTTTATTACAATTTCTTGTTAGAAAACAGACAAAAAACTACAAAAAAAATACTTTTACGTATTACACTGGCCTGCTAAATCAAGGTTAACCTCTTCAGACCCAGGCGTACATATTAAAAATTCGGAGTATCAAGCTTGGTCAAAAAAATAAGTAATTATAAGGTGGCTGAGCCAATTATTGCCATGTTCCTAATATTGCCACCCCCTCTTAAACTTGTTAGTTCGTCCTCTGTGTTATAGATGGCACTGCCAGTATATCTTTTATATCGAAAAGATGCATGTAAATATGATGTATCTGTATCCAGTTGGTAATGGCGTACACAAAAATGCAGTTCGTGTTTAGTGCACTATAAAAACTAACGAAAGAGAACGAAAGAACAAAGTAAGACTAAGATGAAGTGACTCTACAAAAACCCCAATATGTCATTTTTTAATAAAACTACCCCCACCCCTCTGAGGATGGGTTTTCACGAAATCTACACCCCGTGGGGCCCCGTCTAACTAGGGGTCTAGTTAGATTTTTTTTATTATCAGATTCACTTTCAGCAACCTCAAAAAACACAAATAAAACAATTTTCACGAAAACAATCCCCACCCCTCAGAGGGTGAAATTAAAAAAAATTGAATTGTTTGATTCAGATTCATCGACCCCAAAAACCACTATATACCAATTTTGACTAAAATATTAAAAATATTTAAAAATATTTACCTTCCAGCCCCACGGGGGTGGTTAGAAAATTTTTGTTATCAGATTCAATTTCAGCAACCTTAAAAACACCTATATAGCAATTTTCAATTTAAAAAAAATGTAAAATTTTTAAAAAATCCAAAACCATACCTTGCTGCTGATCCCAAATATTACTTTTAAGTTTTTATATTATGTATAACCGTACTACGTAATATACAGTGTGCTATTTTTTGTGTTCAATTACATGATGGTACAATTTATATGCACAAAGTTTTTATCAAAAATTGACTAACTATACATCCATGTATATAGTTACTAACTATTAGTTAGGCTGGGTTTATCAATGTGCAGCTAATTTAACTAAATATTTTTTAACATAGTTCTATTCTTCTAAGAACTAATAATTTTCGATTTAAAACGATAAATAGAACTGAATTTTTAACTAACCTAACTTTAAATCTCTGTTAACCAGGTGGAAAAAAATAACGTTATTAACCACGTGAGGTTTATTAAACCCCAATATAAAATACACAGAAAAAAATAACAAACACTATTTGTTTCAGTAAAAATATTTCTATGATAATTAAATATGTAATAAACTTTACTTAGATAATTATAAAAAAACAAAAAAACTAATTTTTTGAATATTCTGAGAAACTTTTCTTAAATACGTCCAAACGAAAATGCAACGTCAAACAAATTTCATTACGAAAAAAAAAATGGTTGGTTTTATATTCATTCAAACATAAGCAGCTTTGACATAAAGGTTTCAAGTAATCCATAACAATGTCTCGATCAAAAAAAATAGCTCCAGGGTGTTTCCAGGGAGCTCCCACAATAAGCTTTTATGGGATGTCCCATATTCAGCCCCTTGGAGATTTTAGGGAATGTGAATGTTTGCATTAGCCTAGCTTTTGGGTCGCTAGTCCCATAAGACTCCCATAATGTACCTTTAAGACTCCCATAATATGACTATGAAACTCCCATAATATGTTAATAAGCCTCCCTTTGCTGGATTTACCCCCAAATGAATGAATAATGTTAGTCATCCAGCAAAAAATATGTTTCTGGCTGAAATAAGTTTCAACCAGCAAAATATGTATAAAATAGTAACTTGGTTATAAATAGCAATATCTAGCATATTTTAACTTTTTATTCTCAATTGCTAAACTAAAACCTTGTTTGTCCATTTTTAAATTGCAAATTACGGTCCTGTCAATAGTTCAGTCACTTACTGACTAGCGCGGTACCGCTCGTTCATATTAAAAAATCCAACTAGAAAAATGTCATTACATTTAAAAAAAAAGAATATTTTGTGGTATGTAAAATATTCAAATAAATTTGGGACGCCATTAGCCATGTGTGGTCCCACAGACTTTTACTCACTTTTACTTACTCCTATTTCGCAACGGTTTTTCTCACAACTGAGCTCAATACACGGCATGATCCTTTGAAGTGTTTTAGGACGATAGACTCGACGATAGACGAGCGGTAGTGCTCATAGAATTAGACTAAATATGTGTTTTGTTTAAAATAAACTCATTGGGGTTTGTC
>CAUEHQ010000662.1:0-27200 GCA_958510825.1 Brachypterus glaber | reverse complement strand
AGATCACGGCTGATCAAAGAAGGGCTGTTAGCTCTGTATCCGGGTGAGGGGGGCTGCCCTCAGGGTAGTTACCTATCCCCCCATTTATGGTGCTTATTTATGGACGGCCTACTAGAGAGGCTGACAGCTGCATGAATCTATGCGCAGGCTTTCGCAGATGACGGATCTGTTTTGATCATGAGAAAACGGCTTATAAGTAATTCAGCAACAACTGAGCTAATACTATTCACCAAAAGAAGGAACATAATGTATGGAAAAACATTTGAGCTTACTTGGGAGGTGAAGCTGCTCTAAAAGCATTGTGTAATCCTAGTACTAGGTCACCCCTAGTCAGGGAGTGTGCAGAAACCTTGGAAGAGTTAGCAAGGTCCAAGAATGTTCAACTGGTATGGGTGCCGGGTCATAGTGGGATTCCCGGAAACGAGAAGGCAGATGAACTTGCTAGATTCGGATCTGGATGGCCTGCACGGGAACCGAACCTATACTGGGTGTTACAAGGAAGCAGGTAAAGACTGCTCTCGATGAGTGGGCTTATACCATGTTAACGGAGCAATGGAGAACGGTTGCCGGAAAGCCAAGGACTTCCTGGCTGGCCCAAGCAAATCGAAAACCGACTAGTTGCTGGAAAAAGGAAGGACTGCACTCAGATAACTTGTAGGGATACTCGAGGACTAAGAAAGCACCTGGGAACAATGCGGATTCTAGAGAAGCATCCTCTCATTACTTAATAAAAACTAAACATACACTAAAAAAATATAAGAACAATGAAAATCGAATTTTCTTAAAAACCACGACGAGATTTTTTTTCGCTTTCCTCCTAATATAATCATGGGATATCCCCAAATCAATTTATAAAAAAAAACTAAGAGTGATTACATTCCTGATTAAAAGTTAGTCCAAGCTCGTCGTGCCCACCCTGTCCCCCAAAATGTAAAAAATTGTTTTGGACATAACTTTTGTATTATGCAAAATATAAGAACAGATTAAAAACCACCTAAGAGGTCAAAAAATTATACAAAAAAAAAATATTATCATTTAAAAAAAAACTGTTAAAAATTGTTTACAGCGATATCCATAAAAAATAAAATCACAAAAATTAATAGTTCATTAATCAATGATTAATTCAATTTTTTTTGAGAACGTACTGTTGCTTATTGGAGAGGCTGTTTTTTTGTGTAAAAAACAGTTAATGTAAAAAAATAAAAAGATATTCTCTTCCACCGGTGGCAGTAAAGAGTTATTGGTCATAATGGTCTTTCTTTAAAGAACATTGTACCATCTATCGAGAATGGTCTGTAGAATGTCTGCTATACTAATCACTTTACTGTCGAATACTACAATGTACTAAACACTGTCGGAACAGTAGTATAACAAAATCACGATAGATGGAATAAGTAAGTCATTATCACTGGTCCGATCTAATTATTCATTTACCGGGGCAAAAATTAAATTAAAAAAAAACTAATTTTAAAAGTAAACAAACATTTCCCCCTGCGATTCGTATTCTCTCATAAAACGGTGTATATTATACAATATAGTTAGACAAAATGACAAAAGAGTATTACAGAATAGTCTATGGATATAATAAAATTTAATAAAAAAATATATATTTACAAATTTGGCGAAGGCGCCAACATTGAAAACTACACGGGCTTAAATGAGTCGTCTATTTCCAATACCGGTATATCCATTCTTGTTCAAGCCGGGACCTTTCAAAGAAGAAGGAAACGAAATCCACATTACCGAAAACACTGTCGGTCTATATCCTGATATATCAGGAGCAAAAGTCCAAAAGTTTAGTACCTGTTTGTCGCAACGCATTTTTTTTCGTTGTCCTGAACATACCCGGTATTTAAAATAGATGACTCAAATATGACCTTTTCTGTTGGAAAACAGGCTTAAGCAATGCTTAACGGCTAGTAATAACATAACATAGGAAGCCGCAAACATATGTAATGCTACGCATTCTATTATAGTAAATCGTATATCGAATTTTCCAAATACTTCGAAAGATAAAAAAAAATTAAAAAATTAAAAAAAAAAACATTTTTTTTAAATTTTCTTTTTGCGAAAAACGAAAAAATTTTGAAAAGAAAATAAAATATGACAGTTTTTTCATTAATTCCCCATAATTTTTTTGTTTTTGGAATTTTAGAATTAATCCTCATAATAAAAGCAATTATTCCTGAAAAAGTTACGTTAATCGGAAATTTATTTCAGCTTCTTTTGATTTTTTTTAAGTTTAACCCCCCATAACTTTGTTGTTTTTGGGGGGTTTCCTTTCAAAAACTATAGGAATCTTCCCCTCATATAACTTGATTTTTCCTAAAAATTTCAAGTCGATCAGATTATTCGTTCTTGAGTTATCGTGTTAACAAAAATTGTGACATGGGACGGACGGCAAAAAAAAGAAAGGTTTCTTATTTTTTATGAAAAAAAAAAAATATATCCAAGAATGTTTTGTCTAGGACGATTATTGAAAATTTTGGTAAATTAAAAACTACCGTATAATATTATTCTAGCACAGGCCCAATTTTTATAAATAGCTTATTTTAACTTTTTAAAGGCGCGCTCCACAGGCTAGCATAACCGGAGCATAACCTCGGCATAACGTTATAAGCCTGCGCACAAGGCACATGGCGATACTTCAAGTCAATAACGGCATCGTACGTTATGTATTAGACGGTTTAAGTCTGAATATTTTTTTTAATAGATCAAAATTAAAAATGTAAAAGCTCTGGTTTTTGTTTACAAAATTTATGAGATAAAATAATTTGTGTTCTAATTATTTGAGATAATGTATTTTACCTTGGCCTATTAATTAATATAATTAATTAAATTATATTTACTAGGAAATTAAACGTAAAATTGCACCGCTTCTAGATAAGCGAGATCTCGCATTGATCAAACAATGTGGTTTTACGGAACCGTACCAACTAGGCCATATCCTGGGGGTCCTGGCCCCCCCGAAATCCTAAAATTTTATACGAAAATCTAAAATTTTTTGAAGCCTCTCCGGGGCCCGGGTTCAAGGGGGCCCGGCGTTGATAGTTTCTTTTGGTTTATAATAAATAGTTTATACTTTATTTTTACTCCCCCAGAACGATAAGGACACAAAGCGAAGCAAATATACAGGCTCTTTTCCAAGTGGACCATACAGATTCAAATACGTAAAAATTTTCGACTGCGGCTTTAGAGTTTTCTTGCATTTAAACTTTAAATAGTACCACCTTTAAAATTTAAATGGACTATAAAATTTCTAAAAAAATTCGCCTGCCTGCGGCGCTATAGCTTTTTGCTCCCCCAGAACGACGAGGGCACAAAGCGAAGCAAATATGCAGGCTCTTTTCCAAGTGGACCCTACAGCTTCAAATTCGTAAAAAAATTCGCTTGAGGCGCTAGAGTTTATTGCATTTAAACTTTAAATAATAATATTTTTAAAATTCAAATAGGCTATAAAATTAATAAAAAAAATATACGTTCTTTTTTATTGGAGTATATAAAACCTAAGCTTGAAATTTGTCAATATTTTCGCCTACGGCGCTAGAACTTATATCACTGTTTTGAAATTTAAATAGACCAGCACAGTTGTAAATATTTTTACCTCCAGGGCTAGGGCTTTCTTATTTTTTTATTTGAATTTTTAAAACTTGAGTTTTATTAAATTAATGCTAAGCATTCCATTATATACTATTCACAGTGATACATTGCGTTTTCCCAAATAACGCAAGTTAAAGCTGTTTTAAACGCAAAATAAAATATCGCTGCCAACAAAAGATTCTTACCCTGTAGGTGACATAGAGTAGGCCTATTTAATTGAAACAATAGACAAAAAAAAATTGAAAATTATACAAGAAGAAAATTATTTTTTTTTTAATATTTTTTAGCAAAACGCCAAAGAATTTTTCAAAAAAAAAATCAAAATTTTCCTTTTTTCGTAAAACGAAAAAAAAATATATATTTATTTTTTGAAAGTGATAGTTTTTCAGTTTTTTTTTTTAAGTTTATCCCACCATAACTTTTTTTGTTTTTGAGAGGATTACTTTCAAAAACAATAGGGATCTTCCCCTCATAGAATTTGATTTTTCCTGAAAATTTCGAGGCGATCACATTCGTTCTTTAGTTATCGCATTAACAAAAAACGTGACATCGGACGGACAGACAGACAGACGGACATTTTAAAGTTTCCCATTTTTTCATGAAACACATTTGTATTCAAGAATTTTTTGTCTAGGACGATTTTTGGCAACTTTGGGGTAAACCGAAACACTAACGTCTACGTCTCACATTCAATTCGGTCTTTCGCGCTGTTGCCAAATTGTGCAATTTATTTAATCTTTGGTTTTTGGTTGTTTTTGGTGTTTTTTTTGCTTTGGCTTTTGGCGCTTGCACTGCAGCGCGCTGTATAATAATACAAAAATACAAATTTTATTGTTTCATACCATTATAATTAGGAAATTGTGTTATGGCGGTTATGATACGCTTGAAATAAGTAACAGTTTTTTGTTAAAAATAATAAAAAAGTACTAGTTAGTAAGTTCTATGTCAAGGGAACTTTGATTTTACTAACAAATGATATCCTTGAATAATATTTTAATATTTTGTTATTTACACATAATATATATTAATATAAATATTTATTTAAAAAATGTCAGGAAATACTTAAACAATATAAAAATATAAATATAATCAATCTTAGAATGTAAAAAAATGCTTTTTAATTTTCATGGGATTTTATATGCAAAAAAATATCAATATCATGAATTTGTTTTGTCTGCATATTGATTGAAAAAATAGGGGAAAGTCTAGTATTTTTTGTAAAAAATCACCAAAAGAATAAGAAACAATTTATTTATAGTGAAAGAAATAATTGGATGAGAAAAAATCACTAAAAATCGAATTTAATTTCATTTCATACACGAGTTTGATCAAATCAAAGCGCAAGAAAGGAGGTTCGGTCGTATTTATGAAACAAGCCGTAAAAATATGTAGTGCTTTGTATTCAGCAGTGTACTCTTTACGCTGGATAATATATTGAGTTTTCTCCCGATATACTTTACTTATGTAACCGCGCTTTCGAGCTTATGAGTTCAAAGGTTCTTTGACAAATCAATTATATTTATTATACTATTCACAGCACCTACGGTAGAATAGTATAATACCGTAGTTTCAAATTTTCCAAAATTGCCAAAAAACGTCCTAGACAAAAAATTCTTGGATACAAATGTGTTTCATGAAAAAATAAGAAACTTTGAAAATGTCCGTCCGACCGTCCGTCTGTCCATCCGTCCGTCAATGTACACGATAACTTAACGAATAATTCTATCGACTCAAAATTTTCAGGAAAAATTAAATCCTATGAGGGGAATTTCTCTATTGTTTTTAATAGTATTCCCCCTAAAAACAAAAAAGTTATGGGTGGTTAAAAAAATCTAAAAAAGCTGGAAGAAAATTCCGATTAACGTAACTTTTTCAGGAAAAATTTACTTTTATTATAAATTCTAATAACTTTAAAAGTAATCTCCTCGAAAAAAAAAGTTATGGAGGTTAATCTTAAAAAAAAATAAAAAACTTTTTAATAAAAATATTTGAAAATTTTTTTTCGTTTTTCGCCAAAGAAAACAAAAAAAATAAAAAATTCGAAAATATTTTTTTGCTTGTTTTAATTTTTTTTTATGTTTTTTTTATTATTTTTTTGTTTTTCAAGTATTTCGGAAAATTCAATATAGGTACCATTTACTGTGAATAGTATATAATGGAATATATAGCATTACACATCTTCACACCTTGTTTATATTTTATACTAGGTATATTAAAAAGTCGAGACCACTTATGGTACGACCATATAATATACACGGTTCGCTCCTGGATGGAAAAAGTCAAAAGTCGGTTTCACCTCGGGAAGTTCGTTAATATATTCTATTTATTTTTGATTTATATAACAATTTTTGACCAAAAATAAAATAATCTATTGGTTATTTTTTTTATTGACGAGAATATGTTCAAAATTTTTGAAGAGACGATTTTTTTGTTTTATTCAGTCGTTTTTTGACTTTTTCCATCCAGCAGCGAACCGTATGGTCGTCTAAAAGTAAATTAATATTAATGTTCTCTTAACTGTGTGCGACGAGTTTATAATAAGTACAAGGAAGATTGAAAGATAGTTTTTTTATGTGGAATTTAAATAGGCTTTGGGTTTTCTCTTAATAATAAATTCGGCCAATTCAAAAAATAACGATATAAGAGCTGGTCCTTATTTATATCAAAAAGTACCAAATTCTCGGACCATAATAGGAAATAACATTTTCCCAGTTACAGTTATAACTAATGTTACTGGTAAAAGTTAGTTTACACAATATTTAACACTAAACTAAGAATCTGGCCAACGAAATGTCAGATTAAGGGGTTTTCGATTTCACTGAGTAGGGGAAGGGGCCCTAAGTTGACGAACATAAGCTTAGGATTTTCCATGTCAAATGTCTTTCAAATAAATAAATAAATAAATAAATTTTAGAAAAAAAAAATGTTGGACAAGAGTTGTTTATTTTAATGGGGGAAACAAAACGGAGTATTTATTTTTTACGGATATTTACATTTTCAAGGTCATTTTAAGGTCAACTTTGTTCTTTTAAATGGAAGCATATATTTTTTTACTGTTATTTATTACTCCTTAAAAAAATAAAAATATTTTGTAGAAAACTTTTTTTTGATCCGACTGTTAGTTGTAGAGATGACACAGCCACACAAAATTAAAAAAGATGGATCTCCGACGGACGAATAGTCAATTCCTATGTATTTTGAGCCGCTGAATCCGAAATTTAAAAGTTAGTTATTCTAGTTGCGTATAATAGCCATTAATCATTCGAGTGATCACGCCACTCGCCTATCCGCTCGTTTCGCAAAATTCACCCTCATTGATTAATAGCAATTATTATATAATAGTATATATACTATCGTTAAATAATATACTATGCTTTTTGCCGACGATACGGCGAAGATCTGCAAAAACGCTAATTTTGGTTTATTGCGTGACTTAATAGAGGACGCACAGACAAATATTGGCCGTTGGTTTTTAAGCAACAAACTTACATTAAATTTGGATAAAACCGAAATCTTCTACTTTTCTTTAAGGTCATTACCGGTACCTAATTTAGCAAACAGCGTTAAATTCTTGGGTGTAAAATTAGACACAGGTCTAACTTGGGCTGATCACACCTCAGCTGTCGCTTCAAATGTATCTAAATATGTATTTGTACTGCGCAGGCTTAAAGACATTGTCTCAAACCATGTTTTACTATTGGCTTTTCATTCACTAGTCCAGTCTCGAATATCTTTTGCCCTTCTGGTTTGGGGTCACTCACCTAATATAGAGAATGTATTTAAAATACAAAGACGCGCTATAAGAATCATAAAAAATCTCCCATATCAAGCTGACTGCAAGCAGGCCTTTATAGACCTTAACATCCTTACCCTCCCAAGTCTTTATATCTGTCAGTCTCTCACATATGTTAAGGAAAATATCAACTCGTATGAAACTAGGCTAAATCGCAATAATCTAGTTACCAGGAGCAATTTAAATTTACACGTTAATCTACACAGAATAAACAGAACCCGCAATGTCCACAATTACTGGGGTCCTACACTTTATAACAAACTGCCACTATCTATGCGTAACTTAACATTAAATAAATTTAAAAGAGCTGTTAAATCCTTCCTAATCAGCAAATGTTTTTATTCTATCTCAGAATACACTTCATTCAATTTTAATAATCTCGATACAAGTCAATATATTACCTGATGTAATATCATAATACGTTGCCCCAGTTTTGAACATCTTGAACATTTCTTTTATCTTATAAGCCTTAGGCAATATTTACAACGTTTAATTTTTAAATCGACAACGCTAAAACTGAAAAGTTACATAAGCAGCAACAAATTCTAAATTCTCTAAATTCTAAATTCTCTAAATTCTACTATTTTTACTGGCATTGTTAGCTCATATGTGACCTACAGTCTTCCACACCGTTTCTGTCACCGTTTCTGTCACTTTTGAGAACGGAATCGTGTTCAACGTGTCCAAATCTATAAAAAATATATTTGTTTATACCTGGCAATGTAACTCTGAATCGACTAAATTTTACCTTCTTACGAAAAAAAAAACTTCTCTTCCTCGCCCGAGGGGCTGACCGCGAGGAAATCTTTTGTACAAGCCAAAGGAACTCAGGAGGACTCTGGAGGAACTCAGGAGGAACTCCGAGGAACTCTGGAGGAACTCCGAGGAACTCTGGAGGAACTCCGAGGAACTCTTTGCAAAAAGGAGGAACTCTTTGCAAAATGGAGGAACTCTTTGCAAAAAGGAACTCCTTTGTACATTTGTACAATTTCAGACGCGGTCAGAAACAATTATTATTTATTACCCATGTGGATTTACAAACACTTTACAAAACATCCTACAAAGGCGCCAATTTTTTTCCGCCAAGTTTGGTAGAAACCGTCAGGGACAAAGCTTTTTTTATGAAGGTAATTTTTTGGGCGCCAACTTCTTTTTTTGTAGGAGCGCCAAGTTGAAACCGCCAGGGAAAAAGCTCTTTTTTTGAGGGTGCCTTATTGGCAGTAGTGCTTGCACAGCGGTAATTTCTACGGCTCATTTGCCAAAAATTACCGAGGAACTCCGGAGGAACTCCAAGGAACTCTTTGCAAAAAGAAACTCTTTTGTACAAATTTCAGACGCGGTCAGCCCCTCGTCCTCGCCGTTTCTGTAATTTTAAAGGCCGGAATCGTGTTCAGCATGTCCAAATCTATAGGAATGGATATGTTTCATACGTTTGCACAAAGGGGCCAAAACGGCCTATTTTTAACATTGTTCTTTCCAGACAGACTGACAGAAAGACTGACAGACAAATATTTCTGACGGAAATCATATTTTTTGAATAAAAAAGGTTAAGAAACGTAAAAAAACAAAAAAAATAAAATTTTTTTTACTAACGCAATAATTTCATCGGGGAAAGTAAATTACCTCATAAAAATCATAGTTATGTTCGTAAAAAAAATAATTGGATAAAAATACCTAAAAGAATTTTAATAAGGCTCATCATAAAATCATAAACCAAAAAACTATGTCAAAACATAACAAGTATAAATTGGCTGCGTTTTAATATTTTTTACGAGGAAATAAATATCGAAAATCATCGTTTAATAAAAGAAGGACGGCCGACAACTTAAAAATTACACCAAGAAACTTCCAAAAGAATGAAGACTAAGAACGAATTATATTCGTCGAATATTTCTATTTATCAATATGTCAATATGTCTACTAAATACCATCTATAATATTAAATATTGTTAATCTTAGTAAGGCACTAACTGAGAGAGAACACTAACTACTCTTTGATATTTATATACATACATTGTATACATGTATATACATTATTTATAAACATGTATACATATACAGTGAACTAAAATATATTTCCTGCTATTTAATTACCTACTATCTATCGGTATCAGAATTTTAAAAGAAAGTGTTAAATTTTGCCGAATTTTATACCGTAATTTAAAAAAAATATGGTTATTTTAAAACTTGATTTTAGGATGTTACATCGCGGTTAATGCATCGTAATTTAAAGATTACGTTAAATTTCCTATAAAATAGTTGTTAACCGCTGGGGTGTTTTATCTAAGGACCTTTGTGACGTGAGGCAAAAGGAACTTACTTGTATTGTTCCAGGTGTCTTCTTGTACTTGGGCCCAAGATGATGTTTCCCCGGAGAAATGGCGTAAGCCCTATTTGCAACTCGTTCTACGCGAAATGTTATTTGTTGCATGTATTTTCCATAGCGTGATTCATTACGAATAACTATTGTTATTTTTGTTCTTTGGAAGCGATAGTGGCGTGAGTATCGCGCCCCTGACGAATTTAACATATTGTCCAGACTGTGCTGTTTTACGAACTCATTAAATTACACTGAAATATCGCCTGAAGCTAGCAACTTCAGGTAGTACGTCATGCGCATGAAACCTTATATTTTTCCGCATAAGGGACTTATCAAAATCTACTATATACAGGATGAAAACTAAACAATAGTAATGGGTGGTTTGTCCAGTCTACTAGTCATAACTAGTCATGACTAGTTAATGACTGGTCATTAACACTAAAGTCACTAAGAATTTGACCAATGAAACTTTAAAAATCGGTTTAAATCATATGAATTTTATAATTTAATATTAATATTATTCTCTAATTTTACCTTAGTTTTGTACAGTGTTGGTATAAGAGTAACTAGGAATAAATTTTTGGGGGCTGTGTGTGTCTCATCTAAAAAAAATCATTATTTGACTGTAGAGTCAGAGTCTTAACTTGAAATAAGGGCTAGGGTTTATACACAAATTAAGACATTTTTTAAGACAAATTTCCTATACGTTAAGTATGGATAGTAAGATATTTGGAAATCCCCCTTGAAAATTCTTCGTAATTTGTCCCTACAAAGAAGTTTCATCTAAAAAAAATCTTTAACTTCGTGACACCCAGTCACTAAATTTATGTTTTCCTTTATCAAAATTCAATACGAAATTAAGTTCTGGCAAATAATTTTGTCTTCGTCTTCGTTCTTAGTTTCCCAAAAATTTCACGTACAACATTCCTGCAAAATTGCTTAATGCACTTCGATGCAGCGAGATTGTTATCAATTTTTGTTTATATCGTGATAATAACATGTTTTTCTGGTTATTAATGCAATTAATTCAAATTTAGTATAATTATATACGGTAAAATAATACTTAACGTAAAGATAAAACCAAATTATTAATCCGAGAAATGAATTATTATTAACTGCAACTTCTCAAAAAGTTAGAATCACGTTATTTCCCTACCTTGGTCGGAAAGGCTCTTGTAGCTAACTTCACACATGTCACTTAACAAATATTTTAATTTATTGACTTAAATTTTATGAAAAAACAGTTTTAAATACATTTATATTTTTATTTATTCATTTATTCATTTATTTATAATTTAATTTTATAAAATAACATAACACATAAATTAAAGTTATATTTTTTTGGCATTTATAAAAAATAATCAGTGACTACTTACAACTTTATAGATTATATTACTATTTTGGTGTTTAGTTAAATGTGCAACTTGATATAATAAATAGCCAAAAATTGTTTTAAAGTAAAATAAATTCAAGAATTTTATTTGGGTACCTTGGTAGCCATTATTTGTTGACTGTATTTCTTTGGTGTCTACTCTATTCAGAATTGTCATTATGCTTTATCTATAATTTACATATTCTTATTTAAAAAACATTTCAATGGAAAATATTAAAAAAAATTAAAAAAAACATATTTTTATGTCTTACCAATCATTTAAAGTTGAAATACACAATACCTTTTGGTAGCATAGTGCGGCTGTAGATAAAAATCCAGACGTTTAGGGGTTAAACTGAGTTCAGATTCGGTTTTAGCTGGCGAAAATACATGGGAATAGCATGTTCCTATTTATGGCGCAGACCACTAATATTTTTTTTGTGGGCCTGTGTAATTATTATAATAATTATTAAAAAATCCAAAATCAATAGCCGATTATAGTTCATATCAATTACTAATAGTAAAATAATGACAATACAATTTACATAAATTATTGCCTAATTTAAATCTTGTTGATTTATACATTCGTTATAGAAACATCTACCTACGCAATATTATCGGTGTTATTTTTATGCTAATCAAGGTTTTTCTCCTATTAAAATTGAATATTCATTCTGAGGTTCTTTAAAACTTGGAAAAAATCCGTCTGTGCGTCCAATGTCACGTGTTTTTGTTATTCGATCGACTCGAAATTATCAGGAAAATCAAGTTCTATGGGGGGAAGATACCTTAACTTTTGTTATAGATAATAATCCCCCCAAAAAGAAAAAGTTATGGGGTGTTACAATAACTTAAAGAAATTAAAAAGTTTGTCAGATTAAAGTAATTTTTTCAGGAAAAGTGACTTTTATAAGTCCTTAAGGATCAGTCTTACCAGTATAAAAATATTAAATTGTAGTGTATTAAAAAGTTTTAAATAAAACAGTGCAGGACCTGTATGGTAGAAATTCATAAATTTTAGTGTTAGGGGCAAAGGGCGGAGTTTAGGCACGGGTTTGATCGTTTTGAAATTTGTAACATTATTTTTTATGCTCAAAGGAAACAAATAAGCCTTCATTCCCTTTAAATTTTTCACATTCAAAAACTACAGACAATTTTCCACAATTTTTTAAGATTTATGGGTAATTTTACGAATTTTAGGGGCCGAACTAGGACCCTTTAATCACTGTCATATTTTTAGAATTTTCTAGTCATACCAAAATGAAAATTTAAAGATAATAAAAAAATATAAGGTCCACCCTAATGCTACATGTGTAAATGGAGTTAAATTAAATAAATTAAAGAATATGACTGTAAAAATATCAAAAGAGGTAATACTTTTATATAAATTGTTTTCATATGGAAGTATGTCCTATCTTGATATGTTGACATCGTTAAAAAATAATCGTCCGAATCACACGCAATTCTTCGAATTATCGGGAATAAGTCACAGATTTCGCTCAAGTTTGTTGTCAAAGAAAATAATTATTTCCCTGCAGGGGCGATGCCCCTGTCGTAATTATTTCCAGACTAAAAACTTTTATTAAAACAGTGAACGATTCCCCCATAATTCTCAGTCTCTTGTGTATATGAAATGTATATAATGTATACTGTATATATTTTTATTGTCTAAATAAGTAAATAGTGATGTAATGTAAAACCGCATCATGTGTTTTTAATTGTGAATAGATTCATTGTTCTTTGTTACTACTTATTTTCGTTTTTTATTTATTATAATAGACCTATCCTTTATTTTGTCTTGTCATCAATTTTGCTTGGATATTCTCTCGAGAGGCCGTGGCCGGTTTATATTCAAAAAATACAAAAGAAAATAGATTTTCAAAGTGCCACAAAAATGGTTTGAAAAAAGCATCAAAAAACGGTGGTCGGCATGATTGCAGCCGTTTGGATAGACTGAAAAAATAAAATAAAAAACGGGATATTATTCAGTATTGTAGTTGCTATAGCCCGAACTAGAAGAACTTTTTGGACAGCAGTCCAATACGTTATGCAACATAAATTTAGGTCTTCAATACCAACCCAAAACGAATATTCCCTAAAAATATTATATTTGGATTTTATCACAGTGCCACAAAAAATGTGCATTTTATGCAAAATTATTAAAGAATACATAAAACAGCTTATTAAACACAAAAACAAGTACAAAATCTTCACACACAACGGGGCATTATCAATGACTGTCAAATTAAGGAGTAGGTCATAAGTTCCCTAGGAAACTTTAGACCTACTGTACATATAGGTGTTATAAAAATTTAAAAAAAAATTGTTTTTTACTTCAAAAAAAAAAACAAATATCTTACCTTCATGTAATTTAAACTATAATCTAAAATATTATTTTTACCTAAAATATGCATAATTTTATTTTAAAACAATAATAATTATATTTTTATCTCTTTCTATAGAACTTCTCTTTTTAGCTAATATAAATAGGCGGCAGTCCATTGCGGTACAAAGCAAGGTAAGAATGCTGGCTTAAATTCACTAAAAATGAAAAATAAAGCAACATCCTTAATATTTTCGCCATAAGAAAGTTTCTTCTAGAGTCATTCTAAAATAAAAATTAGACAAATTGTTTATTTGTATAATACATATTGAAATAAATTGTAAAGTCTCACGCTCAAATTAGGAGTATCAACCAAACTTGTTAAAAACAAATGCAAGTTGTAGTCTGTCGTACTAACTTAGTAGGTTCGATCGCTCCGGCACGTATACAGAGGATAAGAATTCTCTGGGGCCCACATTCGCGTGGGACGATATTTGATTAAATAATGTGTGATATAATTCATTTAAATTAATTCATTATGATTTAATAAAGAATTAAATAATTTATTTGGTATTAACTATTTCGTGTATGGAATCTCTAGTGACTAGGACAGTTCTTAAAAATAGAAAAAAATTTAATAAAAAAAACTGTAGTGGATGTTAAAAGTTAGTTAGTGTAAAAAATGTGGTTAAATTTTGTGTTTTTCTAATGTTAAAACAAAAATAAGATACAGTTTTAGTGAGAAAAGTGATAAAAAATAGGTTTTTCTTTTTTGAAGAATTTTTATAAGGTGGTAATAAATAGCATTTTGGTCCACATTTTTTGTTCTACATTTTTTCTGATCAAAAATATTTGTGGTATTTTTTTCTGATCAAAACTTTTTCTTTGTAATTTGTTTGGTCAATTTTTCTTTGTTAAAAGTTTGCAAAATTTTATTGTACTTAAAGCCATTATATTTAAAGTCTCTGTTAACACCAATAGGATAAATGCCGAATGCTGCTTTGTCATTGGTGGTTGCTATGCGACCGAGTTATACTAGTGCATTAAATAATAATTTTTTTAAAACTGGAATATAAGTCATAGACAATATTGCTAACTAGTCTTATTACACTAGTTTATAAATATCTACTTTTTTCGCGCTGATTCCAAACAAATTCCAGCAATTCGAATATGATTTTTTTTAATTATATTCTTTAACAAAAAAAGAAAATAATATCGAGGATTTCATAACACAGGGGCGTATCAACCATGTTAATATATGGAAGATACGCCCCTATGTTATGAAGCTCTCGATATATTTAGGTAAATTGTGTTGTCAGAAAATTTGCTGGGGTCAGTAAAAAAGGAACACCCTGTATACGTAAATTGTTTAAAAAAATCCAGTAAAAAATGTTAAGTTAAAAATACTGGCAACATCCGTTGGTCATGGTCTTGACGTAGATACATTGTTATAATGTTTATTCTTATACCATTCGCAGCGCGTAGCGCTAGAATAGTATTATACGGTAGTTTCGAATTTCCCAAAATCGTCAAAAAACACCCCCTAGATAAAAAATTCTTGGATACAAATGTGTTTCAAAAAAAAAAAAGAAAACATGTCCGTCTGTTTGTCTGTCTATCTTTCCCTCTGTGCGTCTATCCGTCTGTCCGTCTGTCCGTCCGATGTCACGTTTTTTGTGAACACGATAACTCAAGAACGAATAATCCGACTGACTCGAAATTTTCAGGAGAAATCAAGCTCAGTGAGGGGAAGATCTCTTTTTTAAAATATACCCCCAAAAACAAAAAAGTTACGGGGAGTTAAACTTCTTTAAAAATTAAAAAAAACTATCGCAAAAAAAAAACATTTTCATAGAATAGTATAATGTAATGCGTAGCATTACACATCTTCACGGCTTGTTTAATATTTAGTTTACAAATTTTTAAATTTTAAATTATTGACTAACGCATTTTTAAGTAGGCATATTTTAGATAAAAATCTATACTTAAAAAAATAACGTATTTTACAACTTATTTTGTCAAATTAAAGTACGGTTTTATTTGAATATAATTTTTTTAATTAAATTATTGAAAAAATGGGCCTAATAAATAAATCATGTAAAAACATTATTATCCAGATATTCTCTGGCAAATAAAAATGTCGATAAACGCATGATGATTCTAAAATAAAACACCTGGTGTACTTTTTAGAATATAAAAAAAGTTTTCATCATTTTTAATTACCTATCATTTTGTTAATAATAAAGTTATAATTTTAAATGCTTTAATCACACCTAAATAAAGCCATTAAATACGACAATATTATTTGTTCAATACTACACAGATAAAAATTACAAAATCACATAATAACTTATATAACATTTCACAAAACTTATTGCTATATTTTTAAAATTTACATAATATATTATGTATCTTCACATAACTTATTATGTAATTCTTAAGTTTCAAATAACTTATTATGTACTTTTTAAGTTTCACATAATACGTAACGTATTTGCACGTAATACAGCCTGTTCCAGAACTCGCGTACCGAAATTTAAGAGGTGATTCTACATCCAAAAATATGAAAAAAAGTTTCTATAAAGGTTGGTCCGGAAATGAGCCCTAAGGGAGCTACGGCCCTTCGAAGATGACGTATTGAATGGGGAACAAAAAAAAGCACCAATAAAATTTTAATGCTGCAGGGTGATTCTTCATTTAAAACTAAGCAAAAAAGTATAATACACCAAAACACCTAAATTTAATATTAAAGGAGTAATAGCCTTTTAAAAAGTAACGTTTTTGGTGGCACAAAATGTTACTTCATCTTAATTGCATTTTTTTTTGATAACGGTTGCTCCTACAGTGTTACACTATATGATATTTTATATGTATTTTTACTCTAGAAATCTATATTTTTTACAACAAATCCAAAAAACATACACATAGAAAAGTTTGGGGCAAAAATGTTTTAAGCCTCATATATTTTGTCCGTCTGGGCACGCCTCTGGATAAATTAAAAAAATAAATTAACATAAACTTATTGCCCTTATTAATACTAGTATACATGCAAAAGCTCGCCGCTCTAGCTTAAACGGTACCCGAGTTATTAATTAAAAACTTTATTTTTATTACAATTTTAAAGGGCCCTAGATCCCTTAGGGCTCATTTCCGGACCAACCTTTATAGGAACTTTTTTTATATTTTTGGATCTAGAATCACCTCTTAAATTTTGGCATGCCAGTTATGGATCACCCTGTATATTATGTAATTTTTGGCGCGATTTATTCACAAAACATAACGTAGGTAAGAATGAAAATAAAGTTTAGTGCCTTATAGACGGCAAACTATTAAAATCTATAAAGAAATTGCACTGCTCTACTACAGAATTTTTACAATCAATAAGAAAATCCCTACCAAAATGTCATATAGCTGCTATTTCACGCTTTTTTGTGATCATCAGTGAGCATATATTGGTATGGTGGCTTTCGCACAGACTGTTGAAAATTTTAAATACTTATCCAAAATAAGTATAACTGTATCGAGAGCGTACAAATTGGTGGCGCCATCTAATGTTTGCACAAAAGTACTACACATTAGATGTTGGCAGACCTGTAATCTGATAAGAATATTGCCAATGTTCAGTAATGTGATTTTTATGAAGCTGAAGTTTGCAACGTTTTTTTGCAACGAAAATTCAAAAATTTTAAAATCGACTCGATTTCATTTAAAAACAATAAAAGACCAGTAGTAAGTAGTTTTAGATCGAATTGAGCCCTTTTGGCTCCATAAATAAATAAAAAAGCAAAAAACATGTGAAAATTTAGGTATAAGTTCAAATTTGGCCACCGGGTACTATTTGAATCGGTGCCAAATACCATTCAAACAACTACCTGTTATAAAACACTGAACATATCAAAAATTCACCTGGCGGGATTTAACCTAGCCCCAGCTAGAGAGGCGACAAAATGAAAAATATTTTAAAAAATTGCAAAATTTTCGTATAAGTTCAAATTTGGTCACCGGGTACTATCTGAATCGGTGCCAAATACCCTTGAAACAACTACCTATTATAAAACACTAAACATATCAAAAATTCACCTGGCGGAATTTAACCTAGCCCCAGCTAGAGAGGCGACAAAATGAAAAATATTTTAAAAAATTGCAAAATTTTCGTATAAGTTCAAATTTGGTCACCGGGTACTATCTGAATCGGTGCCAAATACCCTTTAAACAACTACCTAATATAAAACACTAAACATATCAAAAATTCACCTGGCGGGATTTAACCTAGCCCCAGCTAGAGAGGTGACAAAATGAAAAATATTTTAAAAAATTGCAAAATTTTCGTATAAGTTCAAATTTGGCCACCGGGTACTATTTGAATCGGTGCCAAATACCCTTCAAACAACTACCTATTATAAAACACTAAACATATCAAAAATTCACCTGGCGGGATTTAACCTAGCCCCAGCTAGAGAGGCGACAAAATGAAAAATATTTTAAAAAATTGCAAAATTTTCGTATAAGTTCAAATTTGGTCACCGGGTACTATCTGAATCGGTGACAAATACCCTTAAAACAACTACCTATTATAAAACACTAAACATATCAAAAATTCACCTGGCGGAATTTAACCTAGCCCCAGCTAGAGAGGCGACAAAATGAAAAATATTTTAAAAAATTGCAAAATTTTCGTATAAGTTCAAATTTGGTCACCGGGTACTATCTGAATCGGTGCCAAATACCCTTAAAACAACTACCTATTATAAAACACTAAACATATCAAAAATTCACCTGGCGGAATTTAACCTAGCCCCAGCTAGAGAGGCGACAAAATGAAAAATATTTTAAAAAATTGCAAAATTTTCGTATAAGTTCAAATTTGGTCACCGGGTACTATCTGAATCGGTGCCAAATACCCTTTAAACAACTACCTAATATAAGACACTAAACATATCAAAAATTCACCTGGCGGGATTTAACCTAGCCCCAGCTAGAGAGGCGACAAAATGAAAAATATTTAAAAAAATTGCAAAATTTCGTATAAGTTCAAATTTGGTCACCGGGTACTATCTGAATCGGTGCCAAATAGCCTTTAAACAACTACCTATTATAAAACACTAAACATATCAAAAATTCACCTGGCGGAATTTAACCTAGCCCCAGCTAGAGAGGCGACAAAATGAAAAATATTAAAAAAAATTGCAAAATTTTCGTATAAGTTCAAATTTGGTCACCGGGTACTATCTGAATCGGTGCCAAATAGCCTTTAAATAACTACCTATTATAAAACACTAATCATATCAAAAATTCACCTGGCGGAATTAAACCTAGCCCCAGCTAGAGAGGCGACAAAATGAAAAATATTTTAAAAAATTGCAAAATTTTCGTATAAGTTCAAATTTGGTCACCGGGTACTATCTGAATCGGTGCCAAATAGCCTTTAAACAACTACCTATTATAAAACACTAAACATATCAAAAATTCACCTGGCGGAATTTAACCTAGCCCCAGCTAGAGAGGCGACAAAATGAAAAATATTAAAAAAAATTGCAAAATTTTCGTATAAGTTCAAATTTGGTCACCGGGTACTATCTGAATCGGTGCCAAATAGCCTTTAAACAACTACCTATTATAAAACACTAAACATATCAAAAATTTACCTGGCGGGATTTAACCTAGCCCCAGCTAGAGAGGCGACAAAATGAAAAATATTAAAAAAAATTGCAAAATTTTCGTATAAGTTCAAATTTGGTCACCGGGTACTATCTGAATCGGTGCCAAATAGCCTTTAAACAACTACCTATTATAAAACACTAAACATATCAAAAATTCACCTGGCGGGATTTAACCTAGCCCCAGCTAGAGAGGCGACAAAATGAAAAATATTTAAAAAAATTGCAAAATTTTCGTATAAGTTCAAATTTGGCCACCGGGTACTATTTGAATCGGTGCCAAATACCATTCAAACAACTACCTGTTATAAAACACTGAACATATCAAAAATTCACCTGGCGGGATTTAACCTAGCCCCAGCTAGAGAGGCGACAAAATGAAAAATATTTTGAAAAATTGCAAAATTTTCGTATAAGTTCAAATTTGGTCACCGGGTACTATCTGAATCGGTGCCAAATACCCTTGAAACAACTACCTATTATAAAACACTAAACATATCAAAAATTCACCTGGCGGAATTTAACCTAGCCCCAGCAAGAGAGGCGACAAAATGAAAAATATTTTAAAAAATTGCAAAATTTTCGTATAAGTTCAAATTTGGTCACCGGGTACTATCTGAATCGGTGCCAAATACCCTTTAAACAACTACCTAATATAAAACACTAAACATATCAAAAATTCACCTGGCGGGATTTAACCTAGCCCCAGCTAGAGAGGTGACAAAATGAAAAATATTTTAAAAAATTGCAAAATTTTCGTATAAGTTCAAATTTGGCCACCGGGTACTATTTGAATCGGTGCCAAATACCCTTCAAACAACTACCTATTATAAAACACTAAACATATCAAAAATTCACCTGGCGGGATTTAACCTAGCCCCAGCTAGAGAGGCGACAAAATGAAAAATATTTTAAAAAATTGCAAAATTTTCGTATAAGTTCAAATTTGGTCACCGGGTACTATCTGAATCGGTGCCAAATACCCTTAAAACAACTACCTATTATAAAACACTAAACATATAAAAAATTCACCTGGCGGAATTTAACCTAGCCCCAGCTAGAGAGGCGACAAAATGAAAAATATTTTAAAAAATTGCAAAATTTTCGTATAAGTTCAAATTTGGTCACCGGGTACTATCTGAATCGGTGCCAAATACCCTTTAAACAACTACCTAATATAAAACACTAAACATATCAAAAATTCACCTGGCGGGATTTAACCTAGCCCCAGCTAGAGAGGCGACAAAATGAAAAATATTTAAAAAAATTGCAAAATTTCGTATAAGTTCAAATTTGGTCACCGGGTACTATCTGAATCGGTGCCAAATAGCCTTTAAACAACTACCTATTATAAAACACTAAACATATCAAAAATTCACTTGGCGGAATTTAACCTAGCCCCAGCTAGAGAGGCGACAAAATGAAAAATATTAAAAAAAATTGCAAAATTTTCGTATAAGTTCAAATTTGGTCACCGGGTACTATCTGAATCGGTGCCAAATAGCCTTTAAATAACTACCTATTATAAAACACTAATCATATCAAAAATTCACCTGGCGGAATTTAACCTAGCCCCAGCTAGAGAGGCGACAAAATGAAAAATATTTTAAAAAATTGCAAAATTTTCGTATAAGTTCAAATTTGGTCACCGGGTACTATCTGAATCGGTGCCAAATAGCCTTTAAACAACTACCTATTATAAAACACTAAACATATCAAAAATTCACCTGGCGGAATTTAACCTAGCCCCAGCTAGAGAGGCGACAAAATGAAAAATATTTAAAAAAATTGCAAAATTTTCGTATAAGTTCAAATTTGGTCACCGGGTACTATCTGAATCGGTGCCAAATAGCCTTTAAACAACTACCTATTATAAAACACTAAACATATCAAAAATTTACCTGGCGGGATTTAACCTAGCCCCAGCTAGAGAGGCGACAAAATGAAAAATATTAAAAAAAATTGCAAAATTTTCGTATAAGTTCAAATTTGGTCACCGGGTACTATCTGAATCGGTGCCAAATAGCCTTTAAACAACTATCTATTATAAAACACTAAACATATCAAAAATTCACCTGGTGGGATTTAACCTAGCCCCAGCTAGAGAGGCGACAAAATGAAAAATATTTAAAAAAATTGCAAAATTTTCGTATAAGTTCAAATTTGGTCACCGGGTACTATCTGAATCGGTGCCAAATAGCCTTTAAACAACTACCTATTATAAAACACTAAACATATCAAAAATTCACCTGGCGGAATTTAACCTAGCCCCAGCTAGAGAGGCGAGAAAATGAAAAATATTTAAAAACATTGCAAAATTTTCGTAAAAGTTCAAATTTGGTCACCGGGTACTATCTGAATCGGTGCCAAATACCCTTTAAACAACTACCTAATATAAAACACTAAACATATCAAAAATTCACCTGGCGGGATTTAACCTAGCCCCAGCTAGAGAGGTGACAAAATGAAAAATATTTTAAAAAATTGCAAAATTTTCGTATAAGTTCAAATTTGGTCACCGGGTACTATCTGAATCGGTGCCAAATAGCCTTTAAACAACTACCTATTATAAAACACTAAACATATCAAAAATTCACCTGGCGGGATTTAACCTAGCCCCAGCTAGAGAGGTGACAAAATGAAAAATATTTTAAAAAATTGCAAAATTTTCGTATAAGTTCAAATTTGGTCACCGGGTACTATCTGAATCGGTGCCAAATACCCTTTAAACAACTACCTAATATAAAACACTAAACATATCAAAAATTCACCTGGCGGAATTTAACCTAGCCCCAGCTAGAGAGGCAACAAAATGAAAAATATTAAAAAAAATTGCAAAATTTTCGTATAAGTTCAAATTTGGTCACCGGGTACTATCTGAATCGGTGCCAAATAGCCTTTAAACAACTACCTATTATAAAACACTAAACATATCAAAAATTCACCTGGCGGAATTTAACCTAGCCCCAGCTAGAGAGGCGACAAAATGAAAAATATTAAAAAAAATTGCAAAATTTTCGTATAAGTTCAAATTTGGTCACCGGGTACTATCTGAATCGGTGCCAAATAGCCTTTAAACAACTACCTATTATAAAACACTAAACATATCAAAAATTCACCTGGCGGGATTTAACCTAGCCCCAGCTAGAGAGGCGACAAAATGAAAAATATTAAAAAAAATTGCAAAATTTTCGTATAAGTTCAAATTTGGTCACCGGGTACTATCTGAATCGGTGCCAAATAGCCTTTAAACAACTACCTATTATAAAACACTAAACATATCAAAAATTCACCTGGCGGGATTTAACCTAGCCCCAGCTAGAGAGGCGACAAAATGAAAAATATTTAAAAAAATTGCAAAATTTTCGTATAAGTTCAAATTTGGTCACCGGGTACTATCTGAATCGGTGCCAAATAGCCTTTAAACAACTACCTATTATAAAACACTAAACATATCAAAAATTCACCTGGCGGAATTTAACCTAGCCCCAGCTAAAGAGGCGACAAAATGAAAAATATTTAAAAACATTGCAAAATTTTCGTAAAAGTTTAAATTTGGTCACCGGGTACTATCTGAATCGGTGCCAAATACCCTTTAAACAACTACCTAATATAAAACACTAAACATATCAAAAATTCACCTGGCGGGATTTAACCTAGCCCCAGCTAGAGAGGTGACAAAATGAAAAATATTTTAAAAAATTGCAAAATTTTCGTATAAGTTCAAATTTGGCCACCGTGTACTATTTGAATCGGTGCCAAATACCCTTTAAACAACTACCTATTATAAAACACTAAACATATCAAAAATTCACCTGGCGGGATTTAACCTAGCCCCAGCTAGAGAGGCGACAAAATGAAAAATATTAAAAAAAATTGCAAAATTTTCGTATAAGTTCAAATTTGGTCACCGGGTACTATCTGAATCGGTGCCAAATACCCTTTAAACAACTACCTAATATAAAACACTAAACATATCGAAAATTCACCTGGCGGGATTTAACCTAGCCCCAGCTAGAGAGGTGACAAAATGAAAAATATTTTAAAAAATTGCAAAATTTTCGTATAAGTTCAAATTTGGCCACCGGGTACTATTTGAATCGGTGCCAAATACCCTTCAAACAACTACCTATTATAAAACACTAAACATATCAAAAATTCACCTGGCGGGATTTAACCTAGCCCCAGCTAGAGAGGCAACAAAATGAAAAATATTAAAAAAAATTGCAAAATTTTCGTATAAGTTCAAATTTGGTCACCGGGTACTATCTGAATCGGTGCCAAATACCCTTTAAACAACTACCTAATATAAAACACTAAACATAACAAAAATTCACCTGGCGGGATTTAACCTAGCCCCAGCTAGAGAGGTGACAAAATGAAAAATATTTTAAAAAATTGCAAAATTTTCGTATAAGTTCAAATTTGGCCACCGGGTACTATTTGAATCGATGCCAAATACCCTTTAAACAACTACCTATTATAAAACACTAAACATATCAAAAATTCACCTGGCGGGATTTAACCTAGCCCCAGCTAGAGAGGTGACAAAATGAAAAATATTTTAAAAAATTGCAAAATTTTCGTATAAGTTCAAATTTGGCCACCGGGTACTATTTGAATCGGTGCCAAATACCCTTTAAACAACTACCTATTATAAAACACTAAACATATCAAAAATTCACCTGGCGGGATTTAACCTAGCCCCAGCTAGAGAGGCGACAAAATGAAAAATATTAAAAAAAATTGCAAAATTTTCGTGAAAGTTCAAATTTGGTCACCGGGTACTATCTGAATCGGTGCCAAATACCCTTTAAACAACTACCTAATATAAAACACTAAACATATCAAAAATTCACCTGGCGGGATTTAACCTAGCCCCAGCTAGAGAGGTGACAAAATGAAAAATATTTTAAAAAATTGCAAAATTTTCGTAAAAGTTCAAATTTGGCCACCGGGTACTGTTTGAATCGGTGCCAAATACCCTTCAAACAACTACCTATTATAAAACACTAAACATATCAAAAATTCACCTGGCGGAATTTAACCTAGCCCCAGCTAGAGAGGCGACAAAATGAAAAATATTTAAAAACATTGCAAAATTTTCGTAAAAGTTCAAATTTGGTCACCGGGTACTATCTGAATCGGTGCCAAATACCCTTTAAACAACTACCTAATATAAAACACTAAACATATCAAAAATTCACCTGGCGGGATTTAACCTAGCCCCAGCTAGAGAGGTGACAAAATGAAAATTATTTTAAAAAATTGCAAAATTTTCGTATAAGTTCAAATTTGGTCACCGGGTACTATCTGAATCGGTGCCAAATACCCTTTAAACAACTACCTAATATAAAACACTAAACATATCAACAATTCACCTGGCGGGATTTAACCTAGCCCCAGCTAGAGGGGTGACAATATGAAAAATATTTTAAAAAATTGCAAAATTTTCGTATAAGTTCAAATTTGATCACCGGGTACTATCTGAATCGGTGCCAAATACCCTTTAAACAACTACCTAATATAAAACACTAAACGTATCAAAAATTCACCTGGCCCCAGCTAGAGAGGTGACAAAATGAAAAATATTTTAAAAAATTGCAAAATTTTCGTATAAGTTCAAATTTGGTCACCGGGTACTATCTGAATCGGTGCCAAATACCCTTCAAACAACTACCTATTATAAAACACTAAACATAACAAAAATTCACCTGGCGGGATTTAACCTAGCCCCAGCTAGAGAGGCGACAAAATGAAAAATATTAAAAAAAATTGCAAAATTTTCGTATAAGTTCAAATTTGGTCACCGGGTACTATATCAATCGGTGCCAAATACCCTTTAAACAACTACCTATTATAAAACACTAAACATATCAAAAATTCACCTGGCGGGATTTAACCTAGTCCCAGCTAGAGAGGTGACAAAATGGAAAATATTTAAAAAAATTGCAAAATTTTCGTATAAGTTCAAATTTGGTCACCGGGTACTACTTGAATCGGTGCCAAATACCACTCAAACAACTACATATTATAAAGCACTAAACATATCACCTGGCGCGATTTAACCTAGCCCCCATTAATTTCGTGACATATCTGCCAGATCTAGTACCTAACTTTTTCTTATAACTTAACTTTTTTTTAATTTTATTACGCTCTTTTTTGTGTAGGATAGAAAACAATATGTAGTGCACGCCGGAAAAGTGGTTTTCTGGGTTTTGAGAAGTGGCTAGGCTCGACAGGTATCGCCTGACCATATCTTTTTTTCGACCCGGAAAACAACAACTTTCCCGTTCAGGATTACAATATTACGATTTAAAAAATATATATATTTTTCAAAAAATCAAATTAAAAAAATCTATTTTTTTAAGTCGATTAAAAAAAGCAAATTTTTAAGAAAGATAGTTTTTAAAAGGTTTAACCCACAATACATTTATTGTTTTTATTTATTTTCAAATAAATTGCGAAAATTACTTACGAAATTACGTAATAAGTTCAAAGTTGGTTATCTTCTATAATTTTTGTCGCCGAATAGTCTTTAAACTTCCTACATCAAAACATAAAACATCAAAAATTGGATTAATTAAGCTAAATAACTAACACCGGCTAGTATTTAATATAATGGAAAAAATAAGTTTAAAAATTTCGAAATTTTAAAATTGACCATTTTCTACCTTTTTATGTATAGGAGTATTCAGGGTGTTCCGTGAGGAAAAGGAAATATTTTAAGAATGTGTTCTAGAGGTCAAAATAAGAAAAAAAGTTCCATAAAATATGTCCAAAAATGACTCTTAAGGGAGCTACGCCCCTTCAAAAGGAGTTCCAAAATTTGATATTTATTAATAACTTAGTAACTCTTTGTATTATAGCATCAAGGTTTAGCATGTGATCTATGCTTTATAAGGCCTATCAGCCAATGGTGTATGCATGTAGTTACTTCAACCAGGGGCGTTCGTAACGGGGCCCAAATTTTTTTCTGTTTAACTTTTTTGTGGATTTATTTTTAGAATAATATTACTCAGGTAAAAACACATAAAAAGGTACTCTTGTTGTAATACCGTAGGATTAACCGTTTTCGAGAAAAATACAATTAAAGGCAAAATTACACCTTCGTAGAACCAAAAATTAAACACTAAAATGTTAAAAATCAAAATTTCAATAATGCAGGGTGATACTGGAGGCATTGATTTTTGGACTTTCGTGTATGAAAACTTTTTTTCTTAGTTTTTGGTGTACGGTAACTCTACACTATTGAAGTTTTGGTTTTCAACATTTTAGTGTTTAATTTTTCGTCCCCGAAACTTGTAATTTTGCCTTATAATTGTCTTTTTCTCGAAAAAGGGTTAATCCTAAAGTATTACAGCAAGAGGACCTTTTTAATGTATTTTTACCTGAGGAATAGTATTCTAATCGCAGACTAACATCTCTACTCTAAATTTCTCTACTCCCTAACATCCCTACTCCATAACATCCCTACTCCATAACAACTCTACTCTGTAACATCCCTACTCCATAACATCTCTACTCCGTAACAACTACTCCACACTATATGCACTTTATTAGCCACTTTATAATAAATGAGCGGTTTGCAGAACAAAGAAGCTTCTTCTTCTAGATTATTTTATTTTTTTCCTAAAAAACGTTTATCTTTAAATTTAAATCTAGAACAATCATAAACGAATTATTCTAAAATTCACATTTTCCGCGTACTCTTAACATGCACTAATAAGTAAGTAATTAATAAACTAAATTCATATTTGACGGTGACTTAGCATGACATATATTTTTTTGAGTTAAGACAAGGCTAATCGAGTGCATATAGTGCGGAGTAGAGTTGTTACGGAGTAGAGATGTTATGGAGTAGGGATGTTACAGAGTAGAGTTGTTATGGAGTAGGGATGTTATGGAGTAGGGATGTTAGGGAGTAGAGAAATTTAGAGTAGAGATGTTAGTATGCCATTCTAATAATAAACCCATAAAAAATTAAACAGAAAAAAGTTTGGGGAAAAAAAGTGATAAGACGACTCATTTCGCACGCCCCTGGTTTAAATAACTGCATACAAATACCATTGGCTGATAGGCGTTATTAAGAATAAATTACATGCAAAACCTTGTTGCTATAACACAAAGGGTTC
>CAUEHQ010000661.1:0-16037 GCA_958510825.1 Brachypterus glaber | reverse complement strand
TGCTAAAAGATAGTTTAAGCTGTCTTATTTAAGAGTTTTAAATTTAAAGTCGATATTTTAACTCGTTCAAAAGTTAAGAGGGGGGGGGGTGACTTTTGGACCGCTCTGTATATATATATATAGGACAGCAAAGCCCCTTTAGGACTCGGTTATTATTTTTTTATAATTTTTTTTAATGGGAAATTTTTATGATTTTTTTGGTCTATATGCGGAATCCCCTATGCGTATGTCAAATTTTAAATTTCTAGCTTGCCTGGAAGTGCAATTAAATAATATTCCCTTCAAAATTTTTAGAAAAATTATGGCATTTTACCAATAAACGACTTATTTGCTTTGCATTTAACAGCTGAAATAATTTTGGTTTGGACTTTTTTTTCCGTTTGGCCACATAGTGCGGGAGGGGGGTAAATTTTTAGACAAGTTGTGGCATTTTATCAATAAATAACTTATTTGCTTTGCATTTGGTCTCTCTTTTAGACACGCCGATTTTAAATCCCCCCAAAATTGAATAAAAAAATACCTTTACCATGATGTATCACAAGATCCCCTTTCTATTAAAAAAAAACACCGACGCCCCCTAATTTAGGCGCTAAAAATATAAAATATAGCAAAAGATAGTTCAGTTTGTCCTACTGAAACGTTCTAAATTTAAAGTTGATATCTCAACTGGTTCAAAAGTTAAGGGGGTGACTTTTGGACCACACTGTAGAATATGTTTACAATTTAATTATGTCAATTTTTTGGGCATGTAATTTTGATAATTGTAAATTGTAAAATAAAATTTATACCAATTAATAATTATTATAATAGACCCAACAAGCTACAAGTGTGGTCAAACAAACCTTTTCTACTAGCTTTTGTTTTTGAGAAACCGAGTATTTAACAGTCGTCTTAATTAGTCCGGTGGAAAATGCGTGTTTTGTAGTATATAGAAAATATTTAGATGGTTTAAGATAGTTCGGGTGCGCTGAATCCGAATCCGGCAGGTGCCACCACGTATCTGTTGAGGAATTTAAAATAATTGAGGGCCAAGTCAACCATGCCCGAAATAAATGATTTTTATTTCACAAAATAACGTTTTGTGTTATATAAAAAATGTCAATGGTTTTTAAATATTTTGCGTACGCTGAATCCGAATCCGGTGGATTCAACCTCGTTACAGTTAAGGAAAATCATATAAATGAAGTAAAGCTTACTTCGATGAATTAGTGTGTTTTTGTATTACAGAACCGCATTTTTTCAGTGTATCCAAAATATTTTGATGATTTAGTTGTGACTTTTGGACCGCACTGTATGCAGAGTTATACAAATCAACAGTATTGCGTGCTAGATTAACCAATGTTACAATATGGTTCATTGGAGAAGACACTATAAACTAAAATAAAACTTATTTACAAAAAAATGGAACCAACTTCGGTCTTCGGTACATTACTTCACAGTATGAGAAAAATCAGTATTGCGCTCTTTTTGCAGTGTTGCCAAGTGTATAAAAAATAAAAATAAAATATTTTAAACGATTTTAAAATTGAATAATATAAATCAAATAAATATCGCCCGCCTTGAGCATCTACGGGGTGCTCAATCTTGGGTAGGTGTTGAATCTTCAATGGGCAATGGACAAATCTTTGAAAAAGATCTTTTTACGTTTCCATTGGATGTCTTCATAACAGCTACTCGGCCAATGCCATCTGGTCCATAGTTGGTTTCAACAATACGTCCAAGCTTCCATTTCATCAGAGGCTGGTTATCGTCCTTTATCAAGACCATTAAATTTAATTTGAGTTCTGACTGATGAGTATGCCATTTTGTTCGGATTTGTAGTTGGGAAATATATTCCAGGGACCAGCGTCTCCAAAATTGTTGCAAAATTGATTGGATTAGCTGATAGTTTGTAAGTCTATTTGAAGGTAGATGATCAATCATTGGTTCTGGAATGCTAATTATACTTCTTCCAATCAGGAAATGGGATGGAGTGAGGGGTTCAAGATCGTTGGAATCATGGGAAAGTGGAGTCAGTGGACGGGAGTTTAGTAAGCCCTCAATTTGAACTAGGAGGGTGTACATTTCCTCATAAGTAAACACGGCATTACCAGCAACGCGTTTAAGGTGATGCTTAAAAGATTTCACTCCGGCTTCCCAGAGACCGCCCATATGGGGTGAATAACTGGGAATAAAATGCCAGTTTATTCTATTAAATGAAATTGCATTAGAAAGTTCAGTTTCTGAGTCAAAGAGAAATTGTCCCAATTCTTTTAAATCTGAATTGGCACCAAAAAATGTGGTACCATTGTCCGAATACATTCCCCTGCGGGAAACAAAGCGCCTCAAGGCTAAGATAAAAACATCTGAAGTCAAACCTGTAACAAGCTCTATATGAACGGATTTGGTAACTAAACATATGAATATGCATAAATAAGCTTTTACATGTCTGCAACCTCGAGCCTTTTCGTCTTTTATTAGGATAGGACCAGCATAGTCCACACCGGTGGAAGTGAATGGGAAGTTTGGGGAAATCCTATCCTTAGGCAAATTTCCCATTAATGGTTGTGTAACTTTTGAATTAAATTTAAAACATCTTAAACATTTATGAACAATTTGTTTGCTTAAATTTCGCCCCGATATGGGCCAAAATTGGCTTCTTATGCTAGATAACAATAACTGAGGACCCGAGTGGAGGAGTCGAATATGCTCACGCTCAAATAAAATTTTTGTAAAATGGTTTTTTCCATTAAGAATTAATGGATGTTTTTTACTAGTCATAGTCTGCATTTTTTAACCGACCACCCACACGAAGTGCCCCGTTTTCATCTAAAAAGGGAAATTAATTTGCTTTTTGTAAAAATATTTCGATTTAACTTTAATGCATTTATCTCGGTTGGAAATGATTGCTCTTATGAAATTTTAACTAATAAAAGTAAAGCTTGATTTATTTCAAACATATTTAAAGATCCAGTAATTCTGTCCTGCTTTTTTGCTAGGCAATTGTTTTTGAACCTTAAACAATAAGCTATAATGCGTTCTAATTTGTTTAGATCTGAATATTTAGACAAGTCAAAATTAACTATGCATAAATTGGAGGTAATTATATTACGTTTTAGTTCTGGAATATTCTGGAATGTTTTAAAATCAGATTTTGGCCATAATGATATATCGTTTTGGAGCCACGCGGGACCATTCCACCAAAGTTTGGAGTTAATTAAATCACGGGGCATAACGCCTCTTGATATCAAATCAGCGGGGTTTTCTGAAGACCGTACATGTCTCCAGATAGCTTCTGGAACTAATTCTTGGATTTGCGAAACGCGATTACTTACAAATAATTTTAATTGATTTGGGGGTGTCTGAATCCATGCGAGGACTATGGACGCGTCAGTCCACAAGAATGTATTTTTTAGTAGAACAACTAGAGATTTTTTGACTTTATCTACGAGTTTCGATAATAATAAGGACGCGAAAAGTTCGAGTTTAGGGATGATTTTCGTTTGTAGGGGAGCTACCTTGGATTTGCCACAAAGTAGCTCAATGAATACCTCATTCTGATCATTAATGGTATACGCATGCGCCATAACCTAATTCCGACGAATCGCCGAACCCATGAATTTAGATTGATTTAGGATTTAAACAAATAGAATGTCGCTTTATTCGCAATTCGTTTAGACAAGAAATTGATGATTGAAATTCAATCCACTCATTATGAATTTTTGGAGGTAAAGGATCATCCCAGTCTGATTTCAGTAACCATAACTTTTGCAATATAATTTTTGGAATGATTGTAGTTGGGCTCAAAAGTCCAAGCGGGTCAAATACTTTGGCTGTCTGTGAAAGTACTGAACGTTTTGTTACATTCTTTGGAATTTCATTTGATATTGTGTTAAACAGTTCATCTGTTTTAAACGAACATGAAAGACCTAATGTTTTTATTTTGTCATCATTGTTACTAAAATCGTAAATGAAAGAAAGCTTGTCTTTGTCTGAAATATTTGAGAGAAGCTCAGGTTCCTTCGACGCCCACTTGCGAAGTTTGAAACACCCTTTGCTTAACACCAATGGCAAATTGGTAACTATGTTTTGCGCTTCTTGAAATGTATTTGCTCCAGTGAGCACATCATCAACATACATATGTTTCGTAATGACTTCATGAATATAAGGAAATTCTTCCTTATTTTCTTCAGCAAGTACGCATAAACTTTTAATGGCAAGGTACGAAGCCGAAGCCGTGCCATATGTAACGGTGTTTAGATTGTATATCTGTAACGGTTTGTTAGGATCATCTCTCCAAAACAATTCTTTGGAGGGGTCTGTCAGACTCCGAAATCAAAATTTGACGATACATTTTTTCAGCATCGCTAGAAATAATATATCTGAATTGTCTAAACCTTAACAGTACGCTAAGTCAGGTTGAATGGTTGGGCCAACCATTTGAATTTCATTAAGTGAAATTCCATTTGAAGAAGGGAATGACCCATTGTACACAACACGGAGTCTTGTGGTCAAACTGTCTTCTTTAATTACCCCATGGTGCGGTAAGTAAAATGAAACTTCATCTTTAGGTTCAACTAAAGACATATGGCCTAAATGAATATATTCAGACATGAAACTTTTATATTCATGCCTTAAATTTTGATTTTTTGATAAACGTTCTTCTAATGATAAGAATTTTGATTTTACAGTCTGAAAGGTATCACCTAAACTTTCTGGATTTTTGAATGGAATTTTAACAATAAATCTACCATTAGAATCTCGTATAGTGTTTTGAGCAAAGTGTGCTTCACACGCTTTCTCTTCAAGTGAAAATGATCTTTCTGGGAGAACTTCCTCAAGTTCCCAGAATTGTTTTAAATCATGTTGAATGGAAGATGAAAAGTTGCAATGAATTTTAGCATTTGGTTGGCTACTAGGTAGGCTAGATACTATCCAACCTAACTGACTTTCTTGTAATATTGGACCATTAGGACCAATTTTATGTTGCCCTGGCATTACAAGTTTCCAGAACAAATCTGCCCCTATAAGAATATCTATTTCTGAACTGATATTAAAACTTGGATCACTCAAATGTAGGTTATTCGGCAAATTTAAATTGGAAATATCGAATGAAACCGAAGGAATGCAACCAGTAATTTCAGGCAAAATCAAGCATGAAAATCTGGTAGAAAAGGTGTTATAATATGACTAAATTTCAACGTCACACCTTTCGCTTATATTTGACAAAACGTTTCCTATACCTGAAATGGTTGTCAACTTTTGACCTCTGAATATTTAGTCTGCTTGCGGCCTTTTGACTAATGAAGGAAGTTTCTGAACCACTGTCCAAAAGTAACCTCATACGGTATGGTACGTTATTAAAATCCAATACATGACAAACAGCTGTTGATAATAAGACATGAGGAAATGTATTGTTTTGGATTGAAATAGATGTAAAAGCATTTGTAGATGCATTTGTAGTAGTTAATGAATTTTCACTATTTTCCTGACGTTTTTCTACATGTAAAAATGAACTATGTTTAGAATTACATTTTTTGCAAGAGCCATATTTACAATTTAAGTGAGAATGATCCAGATACAAACAATTAAAACAAAGTTTAAGTTTTTTAGCTTGTTCAATTCGCTGCTTTATAGTTAATTTTAGAAATTGTTGTATATATTGTGAGCCTTTTTACAAAAAACACACGTTTGATTATGATTTACCGCTAAATTGGAAAAACTCTTATTTAAATTTTTTGTATTGTTTTTTACTATAACTTTAGTTTCAATCTGACATGAATTGTTAACTTCGATTTTTTCCAAAATGTTTGCTCGTTCCTGCAAAAAATCCAAAAATGTTTGCTAATCTGGAAAATTATCTTCCCCTTTGGCTTCCTGCCATTTTCCCATTGTATTTTTATCTAGTTTCCCAGTGAAAATATGAATAAGAATAGTACTCCAATAATGAGTATGAATATTTAGAGTTCTAAGAGCAGCTACATTTTTTGTGATATTATCCAACAAATAACGCAGCTCCTGTGAAAACTCCTTTGTAATGTTTTTTAAATTCATAATAGCATTTAAGTGATTATTTACAAGCAAGGACTCATTATTGAAACGATTACATAAAATGTCCCAAGCGGTGAAATAATTTTCAGCCGAGAGTTGAATTGACTTTATTATTTCTGCAGCGACACCTCCACAGGAGGCCCTCAAATAGTGAAATTTCTGAATGTTAGAAATGGAATGGTTATTATGAATTAAAGACTTGAATGTATCTCGGAACTCTAGCCACAGCTGAAAGTCCCCATTGAACTTAGGCAAACTAATTGTTGGAAGTTTTATATTATCAGTGGCTTGTTGAGCTGGCTGATATTGAGGAGTAGGAGGAGCCACTGGCTCCTTATAAGGCTGAAAGATGGATTTGGCTTTAGCCAAAAGGTTATAAAATAAATTTTCAAACTTTTGTCTCTCTTCGAGTTGATCTTCAAGATCAACCTCTTTTTCTAGATCAATGTCATCTTGAATGGCTTCAAAATCGGCAAGTAAAAGCTTAAACCTTTCCACCCTATCACCTAACTGAATAACCTCAACATCACTCAGCTTACGTACCACCAAAATGACCTCTAAATAATCAATGTAATGTTTAAAAATATTCAATTTTGATTGAATTGAATCTCTTTGTTTTGCTAGTTTATCCATCTCTATGAATAAACCTTTGAATTTTAATGAAATGAACTTTATAATGCAATATTTGTACAACTTATTATTTTTTAAAAAAATAAAAGCAATGAAAATGAAATGTTTACTACAAATGAAATGTTACCTTACTGCAGGGAAAGGAAATGAAATGGTTCACAAATGAATGAATGATTGGTGTTCTGTGATTTCAATCTTGAAAATGATTTCTTTGTTATTTTTCCAATATTCGACAACACGTGTTTTTTGAGGTTAGAATCCGTTTCTTTCCTCGATTTTCATGAATTTTACCACTTTTTCCATAGTTTTTATAGTTCTATTATATGTGGCTGCGAAGGACCATGTTTTAAAGTATGTTTGCGGTGAAAAATGAATGTAAAAACGTGAATTTTCAATAATTTATTTGATAGCGTACATTACTTCACAGTATGAGAAAAATCAGTATTGCGCTCTTTTTGCAGTGTTGCCAAGTGTATAAAAAATAAAAAATAAAATATTTTAAACGATTTTAAAATTGAATCAAACAATAATGTATCTCATACTTGATTTTTAGAGAATGAAGTTGTAAAAAAATTTATTACAAATCTAGTCTTTTACAAGTCTACATTGTAATAAATGTACTCGATTAATAATAAGTAGAAAAATATAGGGCAGAGATGTTGGACTCCCACCATAGAACTGTCAGTATATCGAGGGTCACTAATTTTTACTTACCTCTATGTCATTGGTGCTAAATGGTATCCCTTTTACCAAAGAAGCTCCCTTGACTTCTTGTAATGCATCTCTATCTGGTACCTCTTCGTGATATATAAATTCATTTTCGTTTTTTGCCGCTCTTCTTTTTCCTTCAACTACATCTGTTGTAAATGTAAGGGCTTCATTTATTATCTGAAAATTAGTCATAATTATTTTGGACACCTGGATTTTTCATAATTTGTTGTATGGAGACATTTTACATTCGATGGTCTGGTCGCCGCGCCGGCTAACGAAAGCACAAAATTTCACCGCTAGCACCATAATTATTATACCAGGACAAGCTATTTGAAAAGACAAAAAAATTTGCAAAAAATAGCATTAAATGAGAGCCAAAAAAGGTTTTATTGACACATCCAAAACCGCCCCTTGCTTATCCACCCCCTTGAAACTACCCCCAACTTCTGTTTTTGAAACAGTACCCCCCATTTTTATCAAAGAATATGAAAGTAAATTTTATTCTTAATTTAACCATGTAGGTATTATAAGTGGTATCTTATTTTTTAAAGGGGCTGCAAATAACAACTATTATTTATTAATAATAATTTATTTATTTATTTATTTATTTAATTAACACCCAACAGTAAAACCAATTACAGGGTATCTTATAAAAAACCTTATATAAATACAAAGTACAAGTCTACAAGAAAAGAAAACAATACAAACAAGAAAATAAATAAAATAAACAAACAAATAAATAGTTAATTAAAAACAATGTTGGATAAAATTAAACAATCAAATAAATTAATAAATAAATAAATAAAATTGTTAAAAATTGTTAAAATGAAATAAATTAATAAAATTATTAAAATGTCTATTTGGGCGGTTTGCTAGTTTTTTTGTATAATCATCTACAGTGTAAAAAGTGTTTTCTATTAAAAAATATTTTAATGGTCTTTTAAAACTTATCAAAGTATTTTCATTTTTTATTGACTCGGGCAAAGTATTGTAAAGGCTACTACCAGCATATATCGGTGATTTTTTGAATTGTTCGCGTTTTGGCTTTTTTAAACAGATTTTGTGTCCGTCTCTAGTATTAAACGAATGTATTTGATTATGCCTTTGTATATCATCTATGTGTGTGTGAATATATGTCTGAATATATGTTAATATTTCACACACACATAGATGATTATTCTTTTAAATTGTACACCCCCCGTAACTTTTGAACGGAATGAGATAAACACTTCAAATTTTGAATATGTATATCACACAATAAAAACTATCATTTGACATATTTTTTAATTTTTTAATCGTTAAGGTGGCGCCAGGGAGCAGGGGGACATTATTTTAAATGTATTGTAATAAGTTATTTTAAAGAGCTTACAATTCTCTATTAAACTGTGTAACTATTTATTTTTTAATATTTTTTTTGGAGATTTTTTTTTCTTCACAAGATAGGGTGCCATTTAAAATATTGTTCACAATGCCCCCCTGGCGCCGCATAGTGTTTCCTAGATAACTTTTGGGGCCATAAATCTGAAAAAGTATCTTTTAAGGGGTTTTCGGGGTCGCTGATTACGAATCTAGAGTCAAAATGTCAAAATTCAAAATGGCGGATTGAAGATGGCGGGCATTTTTTGTTTATTGAGTTTTTTCTTAATTTTTAAATGTACTTGAGGTTTATTGGCTTTGCTAAAAACGAATTTGATATTTAAAATTTCCAATTCAAAATGGCGGATTCATGCTAGAGTTGATATTTTATTGTATTCGATAAAAAATTACAAAAATATGTATTTGGGTCCGTTTCAGTTCAAGAAAAAGGCATTTATTCGCGAAAGTTGAAAAAAACTTTGACAGATGTCAAATATCGATTTTTTCATCAAATTTTGGCAACCTTTTTTTCTGGATTCTGCGTCAAAAAAATCATTTTAAAACTTTATTTAAATAGAAAATAATTCAAATAGTTTTATTTAAATAAAGATTAATTCCTTATTACATATAGAATAATTCTTTTACATAATTGGCTGCCACCAGGGTGCATCTCCATCAGAAAATAAAACTTTGTTGTAAACTTTTGATTACTAATAGAGTTTAAAGTCAGCTTACGACAGTATTTAATAGACATTAATCTTTTGCTGGATATCAACAAAAGTTTTCAGTCCTAAAACTGGTTTGATGCAGCTCTCCAACCCTCCCTCCTGCGCTAATTTTAAAGTTTAAAGGCAAGTTTTTATATGTACAGTCAACTCTACAAAAAATGCAAGTTCTAAATATCAATTTTATTGATTATTTTATAGTATAAATAGGAGATTTAATTGATGCATTTCTTTATAACTATTATAAATAATTTTAACAAATATTGTTAACATTTAAAATCGCGTTGTTTGTAAACAGTTATTTAATTTATACAATCAATCAATCTTGCGTTTTTTTTTATTCAAGTGTACACAAACATTAAATAATAATACAAAAATAACATCTTACGATAAAAACATTAAAAGAGCTTATGTTTAATTTTTGGCTTAAGTAACTTTAATTTTCACTGAAGTTGAATGCTGTTAATATTTTCGCTAATGTAATAGTAAAATGGAGGAGATTATTATTAAAAACAGTGTATTAACAGACATTTTAATAAGTGATGACAATAATTTACCATACAACGAATTATGGGAAGAAAATTTCACTGAAAATTATGATCTATCAAGAGAACAATTGGAAGAGGTTCAGTAACAATTGGAACCAACATTTGTTATACAATTTAATAATAATTTAATAATGTGATTGTTGAAAGGCTGTATCTCAGTGAAAAATGGTCGTATGGAGATTAAAAAAAAAAGAATTTTGAAGCGTAAATCCGACAGTGCAACCTCCACGTGGTACGCTTTGGGTAACGCACATGCCGGCCGTTAAATAATGATTTTTTTATTTTGTTAAGTTGATGGATATTTAAGAAAACAATATCTAGTCGTTTCTAATACGATTCGGTCTTTACATTCCATAATTATGCTAATCTGAACTGAACATTTAATTCAAAGTTGATACCCTGAACTGAATTTCGAACTCGATTTACACACATTCATAAGCTTGATTTTCGATATTTTCTGCAAACTTAATTACGTGTTTAAAAACAGTTTTTTTCAAAACTACTCTTTTTTTTGGCAAAAAAAAATTAACAAAAGTTTTTTCCAAAACTTTTATTCTTTTTTCTTATTTTTTATCACGGTCAGGCGGTATTTAACTGAGCCGGAAGTTGCCCATTTAGTGACTCTTGTTGAAGAGGGTTACACCTATCGCAGTTTTGGAGATAGGTTGGGTGTAAGCGCATCAGTCGTATCTCGGTATTATGCGCGATACCAAGAAACCGCTGAACACCGTCGACGGCCGGGGCAAGGTCGAGATCGTGTGACTACTCGTAGGGATGATCGGGCAATCGTTCATTGTGTTCGACGTGCACCTTTTGTCCATGCGAATATCGTTGCGCAGAACTTCCCTAATCGACAACAACAACAGCGACAACGAGGACAACGGGCGCAAAACATCTCCTACCGAACGGTGATCAACCGTCTCCGTGAAACGGGGTTGCGAGCAAGACATCCCGTTCGTGTACCAATGTTAACAGACAGACATCGAAGAGCTCGTTTGGCGTACGTCAACCAACATGAGCAGTGGACTTTTAGACAATGGGGTACTGTTTTGTTCACAGACGAGTCACGGTTTAGTCTATACAGTAACGACCGTAGGCCCCAAGTTTGGCGGCGTCAAGGGGAACTTCAACAAAATTTTACTCGCCCGGTTGCTGCTTTTAACGGCGGATCGGTGATGGTATGGGGCGGCGTCTCGCGATCGCGCTGGTGATTGTTCGCGGAAATTTGACTGCTAGATGCTATATCGACCAAATTTTACGACCGATTGTACTGCCTAGACGACGACGTGTGAGGACGTTCATTTTTATGCAAGATAATGCTCGCCCTCACACAGCTGACGTGACAAGACGATTTTTCGAACGACACGACATTACTCTGTTACGACACCCAGCGATGAGTCCCGATCTAAATTCCATTGAGCACGTTTGGGATATAATGAGTCGTCGATTGCGACAGGAGTACCCGAATTTGCCCAGCTTGGCTGCTGTAGAGCACGCACTACAGCGAATTCGGAACACGATCGCGCAACCTGACATTGCCCGATGCATCAATATGGCCGAACGATTAAAAGCAGTCATTGAGAGTCGAGGTGGCAATACACGGTATTAAACAAATAGCCACACAGACAGACAGACAGAGAGAGACAGACAGAGAGAGACAGAAAGAGAGAAAGACAGACCGAGAGAGACGGACGGACGGACGGACGGACGGACGGACGGACGGACGGACGGACGGACGGACGGACGGACGGACGGACGGACGGACGGACAGACAGACAGACAGACAGACAGACAGACAGACAGACAGACAGACAGACAGACAGACAGACAGACAGACAGACAGACAGACAGACAGACAGACAGACAGACAGACAGACAGACAGACAGACAGACAGACAGACAGACAGACAGACAGACAGACAGACAGACAGACAGACAGACAGACAGACAGACAGACAGACAGACAGACAGACAGACAGACAGACAGACAGACAGACAGACAGACAGACAGACAGACAGACAGACAGACAGACAGACAGACAGACAGACAGACAGACAGACAGACAGACAGACAGACAGACAGACAGACAGACATTTTTTTAACATGGTCTCAAAAGTCTTAAAAACTTCGAAACCGTCGAGAAATGTGAAAAAATATTTATTATCTTATTACTAAGGGCACTAAGGGATAAACCCACCTATACCTCCGTTATTGTAGCACTAATAAGTCTAAAAAAAAACTTTGTCTAGATTTTAATGATAACATTATAGCAATGCCTAAAATAGCATCCGGTCTTGACAAACTAGACTGGAACATAGTATTTAATTTAATAAAATTAATTTTTAAAAATTCTGAAATTAAAATTTTAACCTACGACACTGACATTTCAAAAACCCATAAAATAGCTAACACTTTAGACAAACTGTCTAGCGTAGAAATAAACGTAACAAACGATAACGCCCTAGCGAATTACATGGAAAAATTTTATCAGAAACTAAATAACGAAAACAAAGATAAGGATCATATTACCGCAGATAATATGTCTCTTATAGTTGAACCCGGTGACCATTAAAATACGAATAATGACCTTATAGACTTTGGAGAACCAGACAATACCGACTTAAATACAGTACATTCAAATCAAGCGGAACACCCCATAATTAATATCCCCATAATAACTTGCCCTGTAAACTATGGAAAACACCAAGTTGTTGTATCACAAGTGGAAATGGCACCAATAGAACCCTTTATAATTTCCCTATACAAAACCAAACAAAGAATGTTTGTGCAAATTTCAAAAAATAATTTTGAAAATGACATAATTAAAATAATGAAAGAATTTTTTCTACCAAATATTAAATATTACGTTTATTTCGAAGACCCAATTTATGAGCAATTTAGCAGTCCTACAAACTCATTTTAAAAATTCTCAAATTAACCTAGTTAGGTGTACGAAATTTTTAATTGACGTACAGGACGACATAGAAATTTTTCAAAGATTACCACGAAGGGAAAACAAATCATTGGGGACTTGATGAAACCGAAAATCGTATAAAAGAAGTATATTATTGGCCTAATCAACGAAGGTCGATACAAACTTACATAAATAATTGCGATGTTTGTCAAATCACCAAATATGATAGAAACCCTCTTAATCTAAAATTTAATATTACCCCCACAGCTGTTAAACCCTTTCAAACCTTGCATATAGACAGCATAAGCCTTGAAAAAACTAAATTTCTTACCATAATTGATGCGTTTATTAAATACGCACAGGCTTATAAATTAAACACTTTAACAAATATTGAGGTGGCCAACAATTTAGTTAAATTTTTCACACACCATACATTCCCTGAATAAGTTGTCTCGGATAATGGCGGTTCTTTTACCGGTGGTCTCGTCAGAGAACTTTTAGAGCTCCATAAAATAAAATTACACTTTATAAGTTCTCAACACCCCGACTCGAATTCAAATCTTGACGTTTTCACTCCACCCTAATAGAGCATATCAGATTATTTAACAATCAAAAGGAATTTAAAAATGAACCTGTAGAAATTAAGGTAAATTACGCAATTTTAGCATACAACAATACGATACACAGTTCAACAAAATTAAAACCCTCAGAAATTTTGACAGGTCGTTTAGAAACAAATTTCCCTTTTAGTTTAGAATTAGATAAACAAATTATGAATAATTATATTTTAAGTCACAAAGAAAAAGTTAAGTTACTACAAAAAATTGATGAAGGACTTCAAAAATCTAAAGAAAAAGTTATTAATAAGTGTAACGAAAACAGGGAAGATTTGCCCCAAATCCCTGACAAAGTTTTTGTTAAAAATAAGCAAAAACAAAGTAAAACAAAAAATAAATATAAACCAGAAAAAATTCTTGACCCTGATCTTAAAACGGCCAAAATTACCCCAACCCACAACAATACTGTAGAAAAAATTCACCTCTCAAATATTTAAAGACCTAAGAAAAACCCCTATAACTTTAGAAATTTGACTGACGAAAAAAATTAATAATGAACCCATTCCAGGTCCTTCGCATCTGGATGGACAGCCGACATAAAGAATATCACCCAAAACTTAGGAATACTCCCCGTATGACCAATTCGAAAACCTAAACGTAGAGTATAGTAAACTTACAACAGTAACTTTAAATAAAACTTTATATAACTTAGAGTTACAAAATTATAATAAAATAATTATTTTTACTAAGGATAAAATTAGAGAAAAATTTAGTCACATAAGCTTAGAATATAAAAATAGTTTTAAGAGAGATAGAAGAGGTTTAATAAACGGCCTCGGCAGTGTTATACGATCAGTTACAGGAAATTTAGATAACGATTTCGGAGAAAAAATAAGTCGTATTTTAGCTCACATAAAAAATAATCAAATAAATTTTCAAACCCAATTAAATAATGAATATTCAATTAACCAAAATATTATCAAAAATTTTAACAATACAATTTTAGATATTCAGTATAATGAAAATTTGCTGAAAAAGAAAATTTTGCAACTTAATGAGTTCCTAACCGAAAAAGTCCAAAATGAATTATTTGTTCTTTTTTCACAAGAGTTACATAATCAAATTTTAATAGTTTATAACTCAATTCTAGATATTTTAGTAGATATTGAAAACTCGCTAACTTTTTGCAAGATGAGTTCCCTCCATCCTAGCATTATAAAAACTCACGAGCTTTTCTATGAATTAAAGAAAATTTCGGATCATTATCATAGCCAACTTCAATATTTTAGATTTTGAAAATATTATTAAATTACATTGTAAAATTGAACCCCTAAAAGTTACTTATTTACTTTCTATTCCCATAAATTATGAAAAAGATTTTAACTTATACCATTTAATCCCTATTCCCACTAAATTTAATTCTGAGTTTGTTACAATCATTCCTAAAATAAATTATATTTTAATGTCAAAAGACATAACTATACCTCTAAATGACATTTGTACGAAAGGTAAATTGTACCAATGTCCCAATCACTTCCAAGCAAATCAGGATATAACCTGCGAGAGAGACATCATCCTGAAAGAAGTCTCACACTCCTGCTCCTATACAAAAGTAGACATTCCCGAAAACCACATCGAAATCATATCAGAAATTAACCAATATCTAGCCGTTTTCCCAGCAGAACAAAAGCTACAAGTCCAATGTAGCAGCGACACCGAAGTACATAACCTAAAAGGAATTTTCCTAATAAACGGAAAAGACTGCCAAATAAACTTCCGGAAAGAAAAACTGGAATTCCAACAAACTTCCCATGGAAAACCACTTTTACTCAACGGGTTATCATTCAAACCAGCCCAAAAGCAAGTAAGAAACTTTAAAATTGGCCTCAGAACCCTAAAGGCCCTAAGCAATATCCCGCTTAACAGCATCATCCCAGTCCAGGAGGAAAAACAAAACTTTTCATTACACATGACCATCCCACTCTATATCATTCTGGTCAGCGTATGTGCCTTTTTTCTCACAAAATATTTGAGAAAACAACTTCAAAGAAAACCAAGCGAAAGCACTCCAGAGGAAATGGAACTTCAACCACAGGGGAAGAAAATTTCCCTCCCAGGGGGAGCTTCATTCAAAGAAGGGAGGAGTTAACGACCTGCAGTCACTCACCTTTATTATATTAAATATCATTTCTGCTTATTATAATTTATAAACATTTCTTTATTAGGAAATAGCTTTGTATCACCTCAGATACCTAAAATGTATATTCCAAAACTTCAGCCTGTACTTAGCTTTGATCAATAAACGAACTTTTTTTCTATCTAAATAAATTAATAAATTTATTTCCTTTTTAAAAACCTAACTTCGGGAACTCGGTAGATAATTTGTATATTTGTTATAAATATTTATGTTAAAAATATTTTTATAGAAAGGGAACCACTCTACGCGTTCCCCACCGCTTGGTGACACACGCACTGCATGTACTGTGATATTTAGATTTCAATAAATCAGTTATAATTTGAACCTTGCGTTTTGATGTCCATCCCAAAACCAACACACCCGTCTGA